>CM034150.1:24654253-24899253 GCA_019776745.2 Taxus chinensis | reverse complement strand
ATTTATTTTATCTCTTCATAAATCACTTGTTCTATTTTTAAAACATATATACAAACTTACACATCTTAAACCCAATTTGTGTCACACCCTAGACAATTTTGTGAGTCATGGATATGTTTGGTCGTGGATTTTTCCACTTCCTATGAACCCATCCATTAGCATTTTAATGGTCACATTTTAACAAATGTGACTTGGCTTAGCTGACCTAGGAAATACTTTTGGGTCAATTTAACATCAAAACTAATAAAAAGTCAACTATAAATACAAACACACTATAACCTATTAGAGCACACAATATTGAAACATAATATTCCTTAGAGCACATCATAATGCCAATAACCTAAAAAAATGTCATCAAAGTGCTACCCTAGATCATATAATCAATTGAATCTAAAGTACACATGCATGTTTTTAAGTGTTAGGACCTAATCATTTTCTCATTCTCTATTATACATACATACATACATATACATATACATACACACACACACACACACACACACACACACACACACACACACACACACACACACACACACACACACACACACACACACACAGATATATGTGTGTGTGTGTGTGTGTGTGTGTGTGTGTGTGTGTGTGTGTGTGTGTGTGTGTGTGTGTGTGTGTGTGTGTGTGTGTGTGTCATCTCATTATAGGCTTGGGAGAATCATATGAGTATAATGTTATGCAAGCAATTCTCAACAATCATAGGTGTGTGATGAGTTCCATTCGACTTAAATTGACTAACCTCGTTTTCATGTCAAAGACAAAAAAATAGAGTTTCAAGTGAAGGGGAAGCCATATATGATCTCATCACAGTCATCAAAAGGTTCTATATTTAGAAATTAGATATACAGACATAGGTAAACATGAAAATTAAATTTGAGTAGGTGAAAATCCCCATATGATAGGTGTGAATACCTCTAGGATAGGTTTAACGCCAAAAATATCCAGGCCTCTTATGAACTTGTCCAAATTTGATTTCTACGTCAAGAAATTTTATGAGTACATTGATGATAGTTTGAACCACCTATGTACATCATCTAATAAATATGTCATGCCTTGTTTAGGCATATTCAGGTTCCCCTCTATAACTTTAATTGCACTCTATAAAATTCTAGTTAGTGTAAAATTCAAGTTTTATCTTAATTTCGGATTGTTAGGTGTTACTTTGTTTAGTTCTAAAGTGTCATCTTCCATAATATGTAAAATTAGACATTTAATCCAATTTTACATATTGTAACATCATTGAAATTATTTTACTATTGGATGTAGTAGTATGAAGAGGATCATTTAAACATGTCATTTCTCCATTAATTTCAAACATAGTCATACATGAATCACTAGAAGTAGAAGCATGATTATGGTCACATTTTATAGAAGCATCACCAGAGGTAGAAGTATGAGTATCAATACATGGAAAAAATCATCATATGTAGGATATAAACATTATGATGAGGAATAGAAACCCAAATATCATGTGCAATATAGGAAGAAACACATGCATTTAAAGTTTTATTTATTTATTTTTAATTGAATCAACATTAAATGTATGACTTATGGTAATTTTCTTAAAAGCATATATAAGTTTACTAGTCAAAGTATTCGATGATTTATTCATTTCATTATGTACATGTTATTCATCATGAGTAATATAAAAATATAAATAAATGATTAACTAAAATGTGGAATACGGGGGTAGTTAATCTAAGCTATGAAAAATTGTAAATAAAGTAAATAAATGCAGTAAAGAAGTATGTAAATGACCCAAGAAATTATGCAAAGGAAATTCTAACCCTAATGTGCAGGAAGAAAGAGGAAAGAACTCAGTTGAATAAAAGATGCTCACAAGACTGTGTCACAAAGGTCACTGGAAAATTTGGAAGTAGGAACAACCGTGCAAAGGCCCTGAAAAGGATGGATCTAGACTGATTCCCTATACTAGAGTTCCTGGAGAGGGACTAGGGCGCTTACGGGTGCTCTAGTCTACAAAATGGGTGCCCTTATCTACACAAAATCTCTAAAACTAATCTTCACAGGTTCAACAGATGGTTCGAAACACTTGATGTCTGTCGCATCAAGTTCGTTGTCTTGTGCCAAGTGTCGCCAATAATCCAAAATGATGAAAAGATATGCAAAAGACCAAAAAGGAGTATAAAAAACCTAAAAAAATGAAAATGCAAATGAATTGGTTGGACTAACCTTAGTTTCCAAAATAGTGGGCTTACTAACTGAGTGATGCACTACATTTTGCACCCAAATGTAGTTTTGGTGAGTGTGTGCATAATGTGCCCTAGGTGCTCTTGTGTCAGTTGCACTTTTTTAAGTAGCGAGCAATAACTAGATGTATAAAATGTAATAGAATGTGTGCATGGAATAAAATAGAATCCCTCCCCCTATGAAGTGTGTGATGCAGATGTCCTATCCTTGTTCCTTGTGATGGAGCTATGTGGATGCAAGTGATCTCCAATGTAATAGATGGATGCAAATATAGATGGGTGATAGTAGTGACTAGTGCTAGGTCCCTCACTATGGTCTCATAACTTTATATTTATAGGGTTCTCTTGATCTAATTTTTTAATTGACCCAAAATGGCCAACCACAAAAAATATATGAAAATAGCAAGATCCCAAAAAGTGGTGGAAAAGTTCAAGAAGTATCGGGGTGCCCATGGGCACCCCAGAACTGGCCTGGGCACCTTAGTAAAGGCTAGAATAATGGTAAATGACCGAAATCAATTGGGAATATAGATGTAAAAGGTTGGGAATGAGGAAATAAAATAAAAGAAGATGGCCAAAAGATGGGGGTTAATTAGTAATTTCTTCACTCAAGAACCTTCTAAATATTTGTATGAAATTGGGATAAATAAGATCTAAAGTGCATGATTTTGTGACTACATTTTGTCCCCAGTTTATGTTGGTGAGCAAAAATCTCGGTAACATAAAGTAGATAGAGATACGTACCTAATGTCCATGAAGATTGTAGTATAAAGCGCACAAATGGACTAGAAAAAGCATGGAATGACAAAAAAGACAGAGGATCGTGGAAACTAAAGATGAAAAATAAACAAAAAAGTGATGAGAGTGAACCTAGGGAGGAAACGAGTGTGTAGCTTCTAATGTATGTGATGTAACTGTATGGTTATTATAGTGTGTGTGTTGTCATGAAGTGTTGTTGTTGATTTCATCGTTGTCATTTTTTTTGCCCCCATTTGAGTGGTTATTTCTCATACGACTAGACCTGCAAGGATAAAATGATTAAGTAGTCAAATATGTATATATGCATGTGTAAAAATGATATGTAAAATACAGATGCATATGTATGTAAATGTAAATACATAAATGAAAAAGTGTAAATGGAACATGTGCACCTGATCCATATCGAGAAAGAGAGTGTAAAATGATATCGTTTACTGCCGAGGTTTTTTGGGTGATCTAACGCCATAGGCCAAAGAAGTGTAGGGAGGAATTTTTTCGTATCCTCCAAACTCTAAATACTTCCCTAAATGTGTGTGAAGAGATCTCTTTACATCTTGTTTTTTTGGGTGATCCGATGCCATTGGACGAAGTAATGTAGGGAGGCATACCCACTGTAACCTCTGAGCCTATAACTGCTTCCCAGAATGCTATGGAAACCATGTCATATAAAATATGCTATGTACAAGGTTCGTAGACTGGTCTAAACCCACTCGTTGTATGTAAACCCAAAATTCCAAGGGTGAAAAGTGCATTGTACTAAACCGGTGTAAATACGTTGTGTTAGTAGAAAATCCTCAATTATGCTCCCCTCTTTGGGGGCGCATGCAACGTCACTAAAATGAGAATGCGGCCCCAAAAGAGGACCCAACTGCACTCTGACCTATAGAACTCTGTCATGCAGGGGGAAAGGGAAGCACTTGGTAGATACCAAGGTGCGCACAAAAGGGGATGGCTATCCAAAACAAGTGTTAGTCCAAAAACACATGCATGCAATAAGACAAGTGTAAAATACTCAGACAATGTAAAAACTACCAAGTACAGTAGTGTAAATACACAAGAAGACAAGTAGACCGTATAAAGCGGGTTTCAAACATGGGACATCACTCCCGATGTCACAAGACACTCAAGGCCATCATGGTTGCAAACATCAGATAAGTGTGTACACAATCAAAGGGAAAATACCGTAGACAATAGCAAATATCCCTAATAATGCAAACAAGTAGAAACAAACAAGTAGTCATGGAGACATGTAATCCTACAAAACAATAACACCTGTATAAGATGAATGTGGATGCCCCCAATGACTAGTATAGGAAGGCTAGAAGGCGAGCATCCATGTCATGTGTAAAATCATGTATTTGTGATCACACTAAACAAAGGCGTGAACGCACATGTGTGTATGATAATGACATATAAGAGAGAAATATAACATGCATAGTAAAGTGATCATGCAAAACACGAGTAATAAAAAGTAAGTGCCCCCAAGACAATGTAGTAAGTTGTGGATGGATGGAGATGGAATGCAAGATGGAACCATAGGAACAACGTACCCCCTTAGTGAATGGAATGTGTATGCAATGAGGTTCATTTGTTTTTCACCCTTAACAGTTAAGAATGAACCGTAAATGAGAATACATCATCGGGAAATGTTTGAGTAGTGTAGGTTATATCTAGTGTGCTATGGTGAGTGTGTATGTGTAGTGGCGGTGAGATGAGACATGTGGAAAGGTGTGTGTGAACCATATAGCCTCGACTTTGTAGATGAGTGGATGAAAATGAGTAATGTGAAAAGATATGAGTGGACACTATAGCATTAAGCGTATACCACGACTTGTTGAATGGAAAGTGTTGATTTACCCCTAAGCATATATCACTATAGAAAAATGGATGGTAGTGGGTCATATGGAAGGATGCGTGTGGAGCCTATAGCATAAGCATATACCACAACTTGTTGAATGAAAAGTGATGATTTAGCTTTAAGCGTATGTCACTATAAAATGAGGAGGTGAAAATGGGTGATGATTTATCCCAAAGCGTATGTCACTATGGGATGATCACAAAGGGAGTGGTGATATAATCTAAGGTGTATACCACTATAAAATGATAGAATGGGTGTGGTGATGTAGCCTAAAATAATATACCACTACTAAATGATAATAGGGGTGGTGATTTAGCCTAAAGTGTATACCACTAGAAGATGATTAGATAGGTATAATAGGGGTGGTGATTTAGCCTAAAGTGTATACCACTAGAAGATGATTAGATAGGTGACTATTTAACCTAATGTCACTAATGTGGGAAATGTCGTGTGAGAAGCATGTGGTGGGATGTAATGTTGTATGATGAATGTAAGGTCCATTTGATTGGTAAACCATCGACAATCAAGTATGGACCAAGGAACTAGAGTGCATCATAGGGTGGTGAGTGCAATGCGTAAAAGACAATGTAGTATAAACAGCCAAGGGATGTTGATGGTATGTAAATGTGTAGTGTGGGCAATGTCATGTAGCATGTGTAATGTTTATAGGATATGTAATGTGTTAAATGCAATGGTGAGTGTATATATAAATGGAATATGTAATGGTGATAAGTAAAACTAGATCCATGTGTAGATGGAATCGATAGTGTGGCATGTGGAGATGTAAGATGTTATTCCCCCCAATGCATAATGCATGAGAGTGTGCAATAAGCGTGATGTGTAAAAGGTGCAATGATATGATAATGTATAGATGGAATAGTGGAATGACCATGCTATAATAGATCCATGGTAATGGAATTCAGCATATGTGTATAATGTTTATGGTAAATGTAGTTAGATGTGCTAAGGTGAAGGATGTAATGTATAGAATATGGTATGTGAATGACCATAGGTAAATGTGTAGATCCATGTATAATGTGACCTCAGCATATGTGTATAATGTGAAGATGGTGTATGATTTAGGCTATACTAAGCCACGGTGGAATAATAGAATGAGGTAGTGTAGACCTATAAAGTATGACCCATGTATAATGTGACCTGGTAGAACGGGTAAATATAGAATGTACTAGTGGATATGATACGATCAATGTAGCCTCATGGTATAATATGTAGTGCCTAGGAGTTTAGTGTGCTGATTCGTATAATGTAGTGGTAGATGCAATATAAAATGTACGTGGTGTGATACCGATAGCACAAGATGTGTGATCAGGTAATGATTATGGAGTGCCTATGGAGTGGACACCAAACATGAAATAAGTTGATAATGTTCATTGATGACGGGATGCACTATCACAGTCATCAATCCAATGTGTGAAGGAGGAAAGATGTACAAGCATTGTATCAGGACCTGAATGTAGGGTGTATTAGATCATGTACAAGTCCAAACGATGAATAAGTCGACCTCAGGGTCAAAGTCATGATGGGATGCACTATAGCGACCTGATAAGACAATAGTATTTGAGAGGTTGAAATAGTGTAGGCATGCACATGTACATACCCCTGATGGGTTGTACTCTTAGTCTATGTAAAGGAGGGTCAAACCATATCGGCATGACCATCTAGTGTCAAATGGGAGTAGCCATGAGAAAGTCGAATGATAATGCAACATGAAAGCAATAACCATAATTGGTGGTGAATGAATGTAAGGAGCTTGTGACTAGGAGATCTAGAGGTGCCATACCTAGAGGTCAGTCAAGTATCTTCATCGATATGTATGAGTGGAGAGGTAACCATGGGCATGCCATCTAGTGTAGATTATGTTGATGAGTAGCCAAGTAAAGGATACATTGATATGAACAACATGACCATTAGTCGGGATGAGGAGCATGAGTAGATATTGGTTGAAGGTCTAGTTAAGGGTAAAACCAATATAGATCGAGGGGGGATCATATGAAGTTTCATCTATGTGAGTAGAGGATCAAGTGGGTACATGGTCCCAATAGGAATCATGAGATGAAAGTTCTACACGTGGAGGGTGGGTAAACTGGTGATGGACAGTGATGATGGGATGGTAACATCCATAGTATAGGAACATGAGGTTGGTGAGTAATAATATTGAAGGTTCGTAAGGGTTTCAATAGTGAAGGATGGGATCAACATCTAGTAAAGGATCATAACACCTTCACTCAGCGGTAGGTCAAGTGAGGACATGTCATCCATAGGAGTGGCTCATGTTGATGTGATCTTAGCGTGTAGTTGGATTAGTGGAGATGGTATTGAGTTGGTGTCATGGAGTGGAATATTGGATGGTTCAACATCCATGGAATAGATACTGTAAAACTTGGTCTATGGAAGAATTGATCGGTAGTGGTGGACGAGTGAAGAGGGACAACATCTTGTATCAAATGAAGCCTTTAAGGTCTTTAAAAAGAAGTGTCAATCCATAGGAGGGGTGGCTAAAATATAGTATCTATGATGAACAGATAGGGCGACTCTTATTAGGACCAACATGGGTGTAATATCTAAGGGAACATGGCACAAAAAATGTATACTCAGTACGCATCATGTAAGCACAATTGACGTAGTGGTAGACAGTAGGGCAACATCTTGGTCATGGAATGAAGCCATGGAAAAACTTCCTAACAATCAATTGTAGGAAATGAGATCATATAGCACAAATTGATGATCAAAACCATGAGTAAGGAGAGTACATTTGAGGACCAACATGTGTGAATGTGGTTACTGAGTGAACATGTAGGTCGTAAAACCAACGCATCGCATAATCATGGAGACTACGAGGAAATATTTTAGGTAAAAAGATATGATCGTCAGTAAAATCTAGACAAACGACATGAAATGATCTATGATACTCCATTTAGGTAGTACAAAGAGGGTTTCAACACATGATGAAAAGGGGAAGCTCACGGGTGAAAAAGCTAGGAGGAAGTAGATAAGTAGAGATGGTAGGTGCAAATGGAGTATGCAATAATGTAGTAGAATCTAAAGATGATGATGCATGCAAAGTTACCTGCTACAGCTTACAAATTTGAGCTTGAAGATCATGATAAAGATAAGTTAAGTCTTGATTGATAATGGAGGAAACGTATCACATATGAGAAACTAATGGTGGCATAAAATTATTGGTAGGAGTAGTAACAGAAATAGGAATAGTAGAAATGGGTGGAAAAGTAGAAGAAAGTAGTTGAGTAGCAACATAAATGGGCATGGACATGGAAGCATTGAGTTACAAATAATTAGTATCCTCCACATGAGCCACAGGTAAATGTAAGTATAGATCTTGTGGATGTGAAAAAATATGATCATTAATGGATTTAAGATGTTTTTTAGTAAAATACGTTTGAGAGTGAGCCATGGAAAAAGGAGAATAAACCCTAAAATGATAAGGTATGAATGAAGAATTTAGAAGCGTGAATTTTTAAGTAAGGTTCACCAAAATGATTAACTAAAATGTGGAATATGAGGGTAGTTAATATAAGCTATAAAAAACTATAAATAAAGTAAATAAATGCAATAAAGAAGTATCTAAATGATGCAAGGAACTATGCAAAGGAAATGCTAACCTTAATGTGCAAGAGGGAAGAGGAAAGAACTCAACATAATAAAAATACTCGCATGACTATGTTGCATCTTAAATTTGGTACAGAATTACACAGTACGAACACAGAATATAATATTAATTTTCTATATATTTCTGCACAACATATTTGGCTAATATATAGCCAATATAATAGAAGAACTACTTCCTAGAAAATAGGAAGTCAACAAACAACTTACCCGTTTATAACTTTACGGGTACAACAAAACTCTATGAATAATATATTGTTAAAACAATATATTATAACAATTGTAATATCAACTCAACATAATTATAATCTAACTTTTATAATAATGTGAGCACTAATAATAATTCCTAACATTCCCCCCCTTAGTGCGAACATGGGGAAAACCTGCCTTATACTTGCACCTGCTCATGATCTGGTGATTTTCACAGGATGATCACAAACCTCAAGAATGGTTTTGCAAACGGTTGACCACAAACCGAGAATGGTGGTTTTGCAATTGGTTTACCACAAACCACAAAGTGATGGTTTTGCAAATGTATTACCAACAAACAAGAATGGTGGTTTTGCTATTGGTTTACCACAAACCACAAATGAAGGTTTTCAAGTGGTTTACCTACAACCACATCATGACGTGCCAAGTACTATCATCAGCCCTCATCACATTTCACTGTAGGGAATAACATAGGAAATTCTGCTGACATACTGGAAATGAAACATTGGAATGATGTTCCCCCCCTCAATGTGAAATTTCCACTTATTGAAAAACAATATTACTGCAAACTGAGGCACACCACACTGGAAGCACTAAAATCAAACTGCACACACACCTGTCACCAAAGCTGATATGCGGCCCCATCGTTGGCAACTGACGAGAGGTCGCTGAATGACCTCCAACCTCCGATGCCTCCTACCTCCAGTTTCATGCTCAGAACAAGAAGTCTTCAGAACCACTGTCTTCATTTACTTGTTCTTCCTCATTCTCTGATCTTTCTTCAGTAATAAATTTGGCCTCAATTCCTTTGAGTTTTCCACTAAGTATATCTTGAGCTTGAGCTCTACAAAATGAAACTGTATGCCCCTTTTTCTTACAGTAGAAACATTCTCTTTCCTCTTTATATTTAGAAAAAAAATTGTACTTCCTTTTTACATACATTGCTGTTTCTTCTTCTACATCTTCTTTGGTCCGTTTTTCCTCAGCTAGGAGAGCTGATATCATATCTTCCAATGAGTTAGAAGGTATCTGACCAAGAGTGAAAACAACATTACTGTATTTGGGTGGTAAACTATTCAGCAGAATAGCTTTTGCATCCTCGTTGTCTACTGGAGCTTTTACTTCTTCAAGTTGTCTCAGAAGAGATCGTAAATTGTTGATGTGACTAGACATTGTATCTCCATCACTCATTTTGAGGTTGAACAACTGAAGTTTTAGCAAAAACTTTTCATTGACTGCTTTTGAACCAAATAATTTGCTCAAATCATCCCATATGTCCTTCGATTTTTTATCTAGATCAACATAATGCAATTCAGAGTCCGAAAGGGCAAGGCCAATAATGGCTTTGGCTTTATCATCCCGTGTTTCCCATTCTGCCAATCTGGTCAGATCTGAAGGTGCTGGTTCTTTTCCATCTACTATTCTCCAAAGATTTTTGTTCATCAACTGCATCTGGATCTTGACTTTCCATGTGTGAAAATTGAGACCATTGAAATTTTCTAGTGGAATGTCCATTATATTTTAGAGTGTCGGTTTCAACCGAAAATGCACTTGTGAGGCAAAAAAAAAAAATATTTTTGGACTTTTACAATGACACGACTTTTGAATAAAATAAAAAATGTCAAAAAATAAATATCCTAAAATCACCTATTTATTTTACGGACTTTTATATGACATAAGACATACAAAATAACTCTTGACTCGGTATTGATTTTGACACTGATACAAAAAGACCCTAAAAACTACATTAAAACATGGCCAAATATATTGAATAAAAACTTATACAATTTAAGACTCTAATACAAGATACTAATAAAATGACATATTTTAAAACTGACTCAAAGACGACAAAGACTCTATAAAATAATATTATGAGACCAGACAAAAATAACCCAAATGTAATAAGACTATACTTAACTTTCACAATGATATTTTTAAATTTTGAATACCAAATATTTAAATTGACCAAAGTAACACCGAACATTCACTAAGAATGACAACATTCATCATCCTATCACTAAAAATTAAACAAATACTTAAAAACTGATTTGACATAGACATACTCAAAGTCGATAAATCGAATAGAGAACCAACTGCGTCGATTTGATACTAGATGTCATAGCTATAGTTTATTGAAAAATGATTGGTGGACTGCACACACGGATGGAGGAGAAGCTTATCACGGCATTCATAGAATTGACTCATTCATTCCAATCCGAACTGCTTCCCTCGGCATCTTTGGACGGAAACAATCCACAAGACACGGATGTAGGCGCACATCTCTGGAAAACCACAAATTATATTGCTCACGTCTCTTTTCCAAGCTGATGGAAAACAGATCGATTTATCTCAAGTTTCAGATCAGGAAACGATGGGTGATGGAGACTGATGCGTAGCACAGTGATGGAGACTGAATACGAACTTTGAGAAAATATGCCAATGTTGTAGACTGATGCGCTGGGTAGAATGGAAAATCAATACGCCTTCTCAATACTCCGAGGAATGCGTGACCAAGACAGCGTATGCATATGATGAGAGGGCTTCACGGCTTGAGAAAAAATAAATGAACAATAGAGAGAATGCATTATACAGAAGAAACCATCAAGAAACTTGAATGAAATCAAGTATAAAACCGTTGAATAATACAGATTTGTATGCCACGTAGAGAAGAGTTTTAATCCTATTGAATCAGATCTGACCATTGTATCTCCATAGGATGCGCAGTAAAATACAAGATGATCTGAAACCGCTTCACCGTGCAGATCTTTACATACAGTCCACAGCAATATCAGGTTCTCCTACCAAAAAAAAATTCATACACGGGCCACCATGGATAGCATAGAAATGGATTTGCCCTGTAGATTATCTCAGGACTCCATTAATCGCTTTGATACCAAATCTTAAATTTGGTACAGAATTACACAGTACGAACACAGAATATAATATTAATTTTCTATATATTTCTGCACAACATATTTGGCTAATATATAGCCAATATAATAGAAGAACTACTTCCTAGAAAATAGGAAGTCAACAAACAACTTACCCGTTTATAACTTTACGGGTACAACAAAACTCTATGAATAATATATTGTTAAAACAACATATTATAACAATTGTAATATCAACTCAACATAATTATAATCTAACTTTTATAATAATGTGAGCACTAATAATAATTCCTAACATTGCAGAGGTGACTGGAAAATATGAAATCATGAATTACCATGTAGAGGCCCTAAAAAGGATGGATCTGGACTAATTCACTGGACTGGAGCACCTGGAGAGGGACTGGGGTGCCTATGGGTGGTTTTCTTTGCCAAATGAGCACCCTAGTTTGCGTAAAAGCTCTGAAACTAATCTTCATAGGTTTGGCAAATGGTCTAAAACCCTCACTATCTATCGCATCAAGTTTGTTGTTTTGCACCAGGTGTCGTCAATAATCCAAGATGATGAAAAGACCTATAAAAGACCAAAAAGGAGTATCAAAACCCAAAAAAAAGGAAAATGTAAATGAATGGGTCAGACTGACCTCAGCTACCACAACAGTGGGCTTACTAACTGAGTGTTGCACTACATTTTGAACCCAAATGTATTTCTAGTGAGTGTGTGTATAATGTGCCCTAATTTCTCTTGTGTCAGTTGCACTTTGTGAAGTAGCAAAAAATAACTAGATGTAGAGAATGTAATAGAATTTGTGCATGGAATAGAATAGAATATCTCCCCTTATGAAGTGTGCAATGCAGATGTCCTAGCCTTGTGCCTCGTGATGGATCTATGTGGATGAAAGTGATCTCTAATGCAATAGATGGATGCAAGTCTAGATGGGTGATAGTAGTGACTAGTGTTAAGTCCCTCATTATGGTATCATAACTTTATATTTATAGGTTTCTATTGATCTAATTTTGTGACTAACCCTAAACTGGGCAACCACCAAAAAGATAAGAAGCTTAAAAATCTAGAAAGAGCCCAAAAATTGGCAGGAAAGCTTAAGAAGGATCGGGGCACCCATGGTGGGACCAGGGCGCACCAATACTGACCTGCGTGCCCCAATCAAGGCTAAAATAATAGTAAATGACCGAAATAGATTGGGAATATAGATGTAAAAGGTTGGGAATGACAAAATAAAATAAAATAAGGTGGCCAAAAGATGGGGGTTAATAAGTACTTTCTTCACTCAAGAACCTTCTAAATAGTAGTATTAAACTAGGATAAATAATATATAAAGTGCATGATTTTGTGACTACAATAAGAAGAAAAATAAGTATTGTCGTTCGTATTATATACATGGGTTTGGTCATATTATAAACATAATATTAAACTGGGTTTGGTCACTAATAACATACAAAGAAACATTTTCATCATTTGTGTAGTCACATGTAGTATTCTCATCTTCTTAACAAAAGGAAATGTTAGGCATAAAAGAAAAATTTGTAATTTTTTTTAAATAATGCATCCAAATCATAAGCCATTGTAGGGGGTTTATGATTTTAAGGATGTACATAAGAAATAAAGAATCTAAACCATAGAAGGATGAATATTGTAACATGTCCTAATCTTAATAAAAGGTTACATATAACCCTATAAATTTGAAATCAGCTCAAAATTAGACTTCAAAAGGGGAATAAATAAAACCTTAATATGATAGAAGATTCCCTAGGGATTGGTATTCAATCATTATATGGGTTGACTGAAATCTTTTACACATAGGGCATAAAATAAGTAAGGTAAAAGTGATCATTTAGATACTAATAAATGGAAATATTAATCAGATGTGAATTATGGTAGAGGGATAAAATAGAGACAATCTAATTACTCAAAAAACAGTAAAAGGTAAAAAAGGATGTGTAATAGAACAATTTTACCTATATATACTAATAGGATAAATGTATAGTGGACTCCCAAGATGCAAATGGGATTGGGACATGGTTGTAAACATGCTCTCCTAATATTGTGTCCTAAAAATCTACTTGTGTCATCTTTTTGGGAACCTAGTCATTTTCATGATCAAAGGCATCAACGTGGTTAGCTTTGAATCTAAAAGGTTATGACCTGGCTAGGTTTGTTAAAGAAATTTTCAGACTCATACAAACCTTACCTCTCTTAATTTTATCAATTTATAAATTTTTGTGAAGATTTTTGTCAGTATGAACTTATTAAATATGGATCCTATATTGTTCGTCAAGTGCATTGATATAGAATTGAGATCACATTAACTTTAAACTCTAGAAAATGTAAATAATAAGACCCAATCATATGATTTTAAGTTATGGATTGGAAGGATTCCTCTCAAACTCCATAGATATGTGATACTTTCACTAAATATATGATAAGAACAATTATGATTGAATCAAGGAAAATATATTTCTCTCAAGATGGGTGAAATAATACCACTCCTTAACCCTATACAAGACACAACTATGATATCAATATGCAACTTAAAATGATTCCTCTCTTCGTAGAAGATACTTAAAAACATGTAACTTGACCTTTGTACTTTAGATTTGGCTCACAAAATGCTCTAAGGCTAACTATGGAATATTTATGATAAGTGTAATCCCTTTAATAATGTTCTCCAAGTTGATTTCCTTCTAATGTAGATCCTATAGGGAATTCTAATATATACAATACCTTTTGTCAATTTCTCACCCAAACCAACATGAATGCCATGCCCAGGATTTGTAGACACTAAAATTTGGTAATGTGTCCTTGTGTAATGCCAAGTTTGACATTGTATCCTTGATATCCTTGTGTAATGCCAAGTTTGACATTCAAAATCCAATCTCCTCATCTCTTTAGTCACTATACAACTTATTATAATATTTACACTTGCTTTGTAACTATACTACATCAGTATTGATTTATGAAATGAGTATATGTAATGCAACACTATAATTGGTTCAACAGTCGAGAGTCTAACTTCCCAAACTGGTCTAACCTCAAACACACACACACATGTTTTTATCCTTTGGTTTGTTAATTATTTAATGAAGGATTTTGTAGGTTGTTAGGATTTCCACTTTTTCATGGTTTATACCGATGTTGTGTGAACAAGAGTGAAATACACCGAGAACTAATTATAGACAAGTGAAACACCAATAAAGTTTCAAAACCATACCGTCTCTTGTTGTAAAATTGTACAATCCCCATCCTCGACTACAATTCTTTCCTATTCCATATAAATTGTGTACTATCCTACACATACACATTCTTCAGTTACATAATATTCAATGTAGAATATAGAGCTATATATACTATATGTTCTTGTTCCACTAATATACACACCAAGACCACTCCAAAATCATCTTAAACAACTAACTCTTTCTATCCTATCATGTTTGAAATATTTTTTTGTCATTTATCAATCATTTAGTTCATTTCAAGTTGGAATGAATTATTTTGTAAATGTATAATTGATGTTGGAAGTTAATTAGATTAATATAGTATTGTTGTCGTGCAAATGTGTAACATGAAAATTCAAATTTTCAAACATGACAACTAGACCCAAATTGAATTTTCTCTCTCAAGTCTTCTTAAAATCCTCCCTGGGTGTATTTGTTAGTTGTGTCATGTCCATTTTGACCTTACATATACTTCTAAGATGATGAAAAATAAAATATGATTGTTCAGAATGGCATGGCAAGGTTATTCATTTCATTTAGTGAGATGCTTCAAACAACTAGTTTCTCTGCAGGCTAATGAACACTGATTTTTAATTTCTTAGTACTGGTGTGCATCATACAAGATGGAAAAAAAGGCTCAAAATCATCTAGATGTGGTGTTTAATAATTAAGAACATGTTGCAACTGATTTAAGGAAGTTTAGGGAATATTTGAAAGTTTAGGAACAGACTGAGCAACATCAGGTTTCTAAGGTGTAAGGAGAAGGTGGTCAAAACATGTACCTTATCTTTCGTGGATGATTCCAGAAGCTCCATATTGAGTTAGGAGGAAAACATAATTAATTGTAAAGCTTGAAGTAACTTTCACATTTTTCACAAGACTCGGGCACTTCTCAGGGCAACTCAATTTTAGTGGACACACCCCTATGATCCTAAGAAAAAAGGAGATTTTTCAAGAAATTTCAGGAAGAACTGAAAGATGAGAGCCATCCCATTATTCTTGAAATTCTTTTGAAGTAAAAATAATATAATTTTTCACTAAAAAATACCACCTAAAGCTCCATAAATCAAACTTTCAAGTTACCTCTCTTGTACATAAAGGTTTCGCAGTTAGGCAATTTTTTGAGGAACAAGTTCATGGAAGAATTTTATCTCCCTCTTTTCCATGTCCCAAGGTGATATAGGGAACAAAAAAAAATTCCCCTTCTCATATTTTCCTCTTGTATCTTCACATGACCTCAAAGTAGTCCCCGAAGTGCTAAACTGCTTATTTCTAGCTCCCTCCATCTTGCATTGTGAAGATGTCACTTGCATCCAAATCATAAGCCATTGTAGGGGGTTTATTATAGAATACCTGAAGCCTCGATACACTCATTCAAACAACTTGTGTCGGAGTTTATCAAAGCTTTTGACATGAACAAATTTTTAAGAACAGGAATCAGAGAATTCTTACATATTAAACAAGAGCACAATGAATCCACTGCTCATTTTATTCAAAGATGGTGTACAGTCCTCTACTCATCAGCAAGTGCTCCAAACATGTGATTTATTCCTTCATTCTCTCAATAGAGAGATAAAGGAAGAGGTCCAGAAGTTCCCACTAAGGATGTATGATGAAGTGCTCGAAAGTGCTCTTCAAATAGATCAAGCGGCAATAGATAGTGGTAATAAGACATATGGAACAAACGGGAAATTAATTGCTCCTAATCAAAACACTACAACCTATCCTAATGCTGCAAATACTAATCAAGGACGCAAGATCCTTAACAAAAACCACGGGGTTACAACAGATGGAGTAATAGACCAGATTAAAATGGGAAACGTCGTAAACAGTTCACCACCCATTAACAATCAGCGAAATAACAACTTTACTCCAACAATCAACACAGTAGATTTTAATCATCCATCGCAACAACAACAACAACAACAACAATGGCAAATCCAGACAAGGTCCAAATCGAAACCCAAGTGGATATCAGAGTCAAAACCAAAGGAAACAGCCTTAAAGTTTTAACTCTAACAACCAGCAACATAATCATAGTTTTGGACCACAGCAGGTTTCAAACCAACAACCTCGAAACTATAATCCCAACTTATATTATGGTTTCCAAAAGATTCAAGGCCATGATACTAAGACTTTTCGTGACTACAATAAATTCATGCAACATTTTCCAGAAGACCAAAGACAACTCTTTATAGATATGTTTTTGGCAAATTTTGTAGTACCCGCACCAAACACGTACATAGGGGCAGTTTCCCCTCAAAATACACCCCTCAAGATTTTTAACGATCCGCTCCCAAATCACTCTAACAATAATAGGTTAGATCCAAACGGGATGAACAAGGGTGTTGTGATAGGAAATAATGATCATGAATCCTCAACTTCATTGAGTCCACCGGTCACACCCCAATTAGGAACTTGACCACAAACCAAGATAGTTAGATACCGAGCTACCCGTAGAAACTATAACAAGAACATGATACTATTATTATCAGCCAGTTCCAACCTATTCGCTAGAACCAGACAACATTCAACAAACATTGGTAAAACCCATAGGCACTTACGATCTAATTAATGACTTAACAAAGACCTTCTCTCACACTTCTTTCTTGGATTTGTTGAAGAACTCTCCCACCCACAGGGCTGCTCTCTTAGAAGCATTATGCCTTGGTCATTTAATTAACATCACTCCTCCTCCATAAATGTAAGTAAACCATGTAGACTTTGATGTCTACCCTCCAGGGCAGCCAGATAGGGATACTGAGTTTATATTTAATATAAGCAAAATGCCAACAGACGTTGAAATTATGCGTAGAGGCGACCCAACCTTACATTTATAGGTATGGGTTTACAATAATTATGTTAAGCATGCAATGATTGACGATGGGGCAACAGTTAACATAGTCCCCTTCGCTTTTCTTCAAAATCTAGGATATGGAGAAACAAATTATTCCACAACATGAAATACGCTAAGAGGTTATGATAGCCTCAAGGCCACTTCAATTGAAACCATAGCTTTACCAGTCACCGTAGGACCTAAGACGGTCCTCACCAAATTTTATATCATAGATCTGGAAACCAAATATAATATGATCCTCGGTCGACCATGGATATACCACATGAAGGCAATCCCTTCAACGCTATTCCGGGAAATAAGATTTTTACACCTAGGGAAAATATTTGTGGCACAAGGTGACCCAAAACCATTTGATATACACCTAGCAGACTTGAAGAAGAGACCAGGCGTACACTCTGAATTTGAACTCTCAACGAATCAACTTAGCAAACTAATTAATTCAAAACCAGAAGAGAAGTTGATACCTACAACAGAATTAGAAATTACAAATCTAGTCGAAGGCATTCCAGCACTCGAAAGTAAGACTAACGTCATAGAAATGGTATCATTAGGGACTACCACAAAAATTGTAGAATTACTAGAGAAATATATACCCATTCTCCTACCATTTGATTCTATGGGTATGGGATACACCCTAGGAATTGGTTCCCTTCCATCAGAAAAATTTTGTATGGTAGAAGTAACCGAGGTGAAAGAAAAAAACACGAGGAATGTCCCAACATCCATTTTTCCAAGAAAATATTGGACTCTCCACTTCAATGGAGCTAGATGTGGCTTTGGAGTTGGGGCAAGTGTGATCTTTACTCTCCCGAGGGAAAGATCCTACCTTTTGCCTTTAAGTTAAATTTTGAGTGTACAAGCAATGGGGCTGAGTACGAAGCCCTCCTCCTTGGCCTCATCATAGCCAAATGGATGGGCGTTGATAACATTAGAGTGGTAGGAGACTCACAACTAGTTACAAACCAAGTCTCTGAGGTATATGATACTAGAGTTGAGCATTTAAATCTCTATAAAACAACGGTATTAGATCTACCCAAGGGATTCAACTTCATATCAATCGAAGCAATCCTAGGAGAGCAGAACCTTCTCACAGATTCAATAGTAACCTCAGCTTCTTGTTTCACTCCAAACAGTGAGTTGGAAAATACAAGTTTCTCGGTATCACTTCGTACCAAACCATTGGTGCGTAAAATACCAACAAACCCGCTCCTGACATATATAGAAGCTGAGAGTGAGTTTTCTATCCTGGATCACTTTGACAGCGATAGATTCACTCTTGAATATCTAAACACCTATGTGGAGCTACATGTCACTCATCACATAGTGGATATTTCCCTAATCCCCCATTCCTCTTCTTATTTTGGAAATCCCATGATAGAGTCTCCTCCACAAAAGGATCTCGATATCTATGAGGTAGAGAACAGAGAAATTTTGGAACTACCTCCGGCCCCACATGAATTTGAAGAAGGTAACGCTTCCTTAATCGAAGAAACAATTGACATAAACATTAGAATAGAGGAAGAACCAAAGATTTTGAAGTTAGGATCCTCGTTAACTCCAGAGGAGATAGAAATACACACCCAAATCCTCAAGGAACATCAAAAGGCTTTTGCATTTAACTACAAAGAAATGATGGGAATTGTGCCACATATCGCGGTACATAATCTTGTCACCAAACCAAATGCAAAGCCAATTAAACAAAAGTCAAGACCAATGAAACCAAAAGTGGCTCTCATGGTGAAAGAAGAAGTAATGAAACTTCTCCAAGTAGGATTCATCAAACCAGTTGACTATTCACAATGGGTATCTAATATTGGTCATGTTCTCAAAAAGAATGGGAAGATACGCATTTGCATAGACTTTCAGAAAATTAATAAAGTTTGTCCCAAAGATGACTTCTCGTTACCATCCATCAACGTTATTGTTGATGTGACAGCTGGATTTGAACTATTGTCCCTCATGGATGGGTTCTTAGGGTATAATCAAATTAAAATATCCGAGGAAGATCAAGCCAAGACCACATTTATAACACCTTGGGGAACTTATTGTTACGTTGTCATGTCATTTGGTCTTATTGGTCGTCAAATAGGACTTCAAGAAGAGCAACAGTTAGGGGACAAGAAGTCCCTCCTCTTTAATGGGAGAGGTTCCCTTATTTAGAAATGAACCTATTTACACATATACAAAACATGATTTTCTTGTGGAACTTGGATATTCTGAAAGTGTTTTGTTTTAGGATCATCAACTACAAAAGGACTGAGGAATGAGAATACGAGAATGAGCAGAAAGGCACCATTCAGAATTATAGATGATAGAGTAATTCTTTATGTATGCGAAGGTACAGTGAATTGAAACAAGATCATTTGTATCATATAATTAAGATGAAATTTGAGAGACACAAAGTTCTGTAAATAACATCTGTAAGAATACAAAGCACAGGTGTGTCTGATCTTGGAGTAGATGCTTCCCTCCTTGGTGTTGAAACATCCTTGGAGGAGGATTCCCCTGAGTGCCTCCTAAGCTCTCGGACTTTTCTATCAAACCAGATCTTAGTCCTCACTAAGACTGGAGCCAGGATCTCAGCCAAATCATCTTTCTCTTTTTTAAACCAATCCAAGTCCTCCAAGGGAGTGTGCTTAACCACATTATCATACTCATATGAGTATAGATCAGAGTTGTCATCCTTGAATCCTTCAGGAACTTGGTACAAGTCGAGTTCTTGGATCAATTGTAGAGAGAACCTACCATAATGCCTCCTCCGGGCCTCAAAATCATCGGCACAATCAGCCCAATAGTCTTCTGTATCTGCCCTATGATGATAGGTTATCTTGATATTCTACTCAATGAACTTTTTCAAGTCGAAGCCAGTTCTGGGCTTAAAGAAATGGACAGTAATGGGAGCCAGGGCTCTTTCTATATTCTGTGCATCCAGGGCTGTTTTGCAGGTGTAGTTTCCCAAAGAGATGGGGAAGTGCAAACCAGTAATCTTCTTGTCCCTGCAGGTTCTATGCAATTTGTCCAATTGCCTGCATACTTCTATCAGGGCCATCTTGTCACTACAGAACATAAGAAGCCTCAGAGGGGTGCTCTCATAGCCAGCAACCCTGATATAAAAAAAATTTCTGAATTGGATAAAATAAGCACCGTAATGTGATATTAGACTCATGGCTTCTTCAGAAAATCTTCTGGCAGTGTCACCCTCGAGAAGTCTGACCATGTACATGGTGAAAGCATCATTCACCCTTCGGAAATTGCGATTGCTGGTCTCTAGGGTGAACTGCGGGCAGTAGGCATACACAGGATCATCTTTGTGGGCATCAATGTAAGAAAATCCAAACCATTGCCTTGATGCTGCCATAGTGTACATCAGGTACGAAGTCATATAAAATTTCTTCATTTGTTGTACATTGGACAGCTGCTCCACTAGATTCATACTGATGATTTCTACCCATTTGATATTTTGGGTTCCCTCACACACCATATTGATAAGCGGGCACATCCAGAAATGGAACTCGTTAGTAGAGGGTAAGCCCATAACCCGAGCCAGTAGTATTATGAAATCAGACAATTCTTCATTGAAATCTACCCGGAAAAGAGTCTTCGATAGACGAGATGCTCCCTTCTTAGGGTTTTTAAGCCAAGACTTCGCCACCCGCGCCTTATAGTTGTCACTGTCTTGATTGAACAAAGCCTGTGCTTGATTCTGGGAGACAACTATGGCATTATCCATTTATGGAATCCTCAGTGCAGTACCAATGGTGGCAGCATCAAGTTTGGCAATGAGCTCCCCGTGTATGTTTGTTAATTCACTCGAATCAGGGTTAAAATGAGCCCTGCATGCGAGCACTTTGTCCGCACATTGCATCGAGATAGGTAAACCACCAGCGAAAGCCAGACCACTATCATGAATCATCTATGCCATTGTTGTAGGGTTCGCGTCTGTCATCCTCGACCAAAAATCACCAAAGTCAAGGTGGTGAACTTCACTGTCCCCAATATCAGGAACGGCGGACTCTAGTGGTGAGACTTGTTCCTGCCCCTGGAATTTAATCTTCATGTTGATAGTAATTCAGAGAGCAAAGCTGCAAGCTAGACTTGGGATGGAATTGCAGAGGGAATGGACACGCGCACAGGAATTTAGATTGCAAGGGTTCGAGAAAAAGATAGCGTGAAAGCAGTGTGCAAAATGCATAGGGGGTTCGCTCGTTATATAGCCATTTAGGAGAGGGAAAGGTAATAAATGCACATTAAATACATACCTACCAATTTGAAAAGCAAGCTATTCAGGTAGAGCGGGAAAAATTAGCACGAATGGCACTTTGGTTCATTTGGGACATGAGGGACGTGAAAGCGTGAAGTACGCGACTCGGCTGATTCGGGCGATACGGGGAAAAGACACACAAATGCTCTTGGAACACGCTGGACAAAAGTACGTGAAGTACGCGACTCGGCCGAATCGGGCGAAAATGGAACAACTGGTCCGGGAAAACTTGGGATATTTGGGACAAAAGGTTCTGACAGGCCCGAAAAGAACAGACTTCGGGTAAACCGGCCGATCGGGGAATAGAGGGCCCAATTGAACTTGGGACACACAGGACAAAAATATCCGACAGGCCCGAAAAACACGCAAAATGACCCAAAAATGCATATTTTCTCAATTTCCTTGGCTTTTCACATTATCAGTACAACAGAAAAGACACTTAACCTCAAAATTTTAAATTTTCAACTTCTTAAAAAAACAGGGGAATTTTGAGTGGACAACAGTTGGCTCCTTTTGGGGATGACTTGGCATAAATTCAAAGAATAAGACAAGGTAAGAACTTAGACAAACTCGGGGAAGTAGACCAGTACCTTATCCATTGGGCCACGGAATCAAAAAGTAAACCAATATAGAAGACAACACACAAAAACAAGAGCAGGAAAGGAGGACACACACTATACAGAATATACAAAAAGGGACTCCCTAATCACCTATGACTTGAACAATTTAAGGTACTGCCCACTATAAGGAAGTGGGAGAGGAGAACCATCCATATAATCAAGGTAAAAAGAATTCTTACCAGCAAAGTGCCTGATCTTGAAAGGTCTGAGCCAAAGGGAATCAAAATTGCCATGGCTGCCACGAGGTTCATGCCTTTTATCCCACAACAAAACAGTGTCTCCAACTTGGAAATCTCTGAACCTGGCTTTCTTATCAAACAGGACCTTAACTTTCTATTGATGAGCAGATATCTTATTAGCAACTTCCAATCTTTCCTCATTCAATTTGTGAAGGTACATTATTCTCTTATCCAAAGCATCATTGAAACTAGTATCTTCAATGGCCTTCATTAGATGCAAGGTTGGCAGCTCCACTGTTACTGGCAATTGAGCTTCTACTCCATATACTACCTAAAAAGGAGACATCCCAATAGCTCTCTTAGGTGTGATCCTATCTGCCCAAAGAGCATCATAGAGTTTCTTGTGCCAGTTTCGTTGGGACTCATTGGCTAATTTCCTTATTATGGTCACCAGATTTTTATTAGTGGATTTTGCTTGTCCATTTCCCTGAGGATAGTAATCTGAGGAGTGAGCCAAGGAGATGCCATATCCATAGCAAAAATCCATTATTTTGGTTGAAGAAAAATTCGAAGCATTATCTGTCACAATCTTGTTTGGTACACCATACCTTACCAAGATGTTTTCTTTGATGAAACTGCACACCACTTCAGAAGTAGTACTCTTTACTGGAATGGCTTCTACCCATTTGATGAAATAATCTATGGCAGTTAATACATGAGGATGACCAGCACTAGAAGAGGGATTAAGCGTTCCAATGAAGTCCAAACCCCACTGTTGAAAAGGTTCTTCAATTACAACTGGCTTAAGAGGCAAAGAGGCCAATTTGGGTCTACCCACGAAATTCTGACAAGCCTCACATTTATCAACCCACTTTGATGCATCTCTAAACAAGGTAGGCCAATAATATCCTCCACGAAGTATCTTATGAGCAGTGATGGCTGATGAGTAGTGTCCTCCACATGCCTGATCATGAAAAGCTGAGAGCAGCTTTTTTTACTGTTCCTTGTCCACACATTTCAAAAACCTTCCATCTAACCCATGTTTAAACAAGGCGTTTTCCCACAACACATATTGCACTGACCTTAGTTTAACAGTCCTCTTTTCTTTGGCAGTAAAATGAGAGGGGCATTCTCCATAGGTGAGAAAATGGGTGATATCAGTATATCATTCGTCAACTGAGCTAAGAAACAGAATGGTAGGAAGACCAACTTTATCCTCCAGTAACTCATGTCTAGCTCCTTCAGCGATGAGTTCACAAAGGCCTTTTCCACAGACGAGCTTGGTCAATTTGATGTCAATATCATATTCTTGGACCTTGGCACCCAGTTCCCTCTCTTCAATCTAAATTCCTGATGTGTGAGAATTGACTTAACAGTTGTATCTGGTACCAACACCATAGAATGTGAGTTAAGGATGTAAAAACGAAACTGCTTGATAGCTTTAACCACTGCAAAAGCATGTTTTTCCATTATGGTGTATTTTAACTCATGATATTTTAGAATGTAGCTCATAAATGCAATTGGGAGTTCGTGCTCATTAGAATCTTCCTGAGTTAAAACAGCAGCTAAGGTGTTATCTGTGGCGTAGCAATAGATAATGAAATCTTTGTTGAAATCGGGACATGCTAAAACAAGAGTTTTAGCAATGGCTCTTTTAATGCCTTCAAAGGCTTCTTTCCCTTCAGGAGACCAACCAAACGTTTGTTTGCCTTTCATCATTTGGGAAATATTCAAAGTTAACTCTGTGAAATCAAGGATGAACCTTCTCAAAAAATTGATCTTACCAAAGAAAGAATGCACGCCTTTTTTGCTAGTTGGAAAAGGGATTTGTTGAATAGCTTGAACTCACTCAGGATCAATTTTAATACCATCTTTGGAGACAATATGCCCTAATAATTTCCCCTCTGTGACACAAAAGACAGATTTCTTAGGATTCAAAGAGATCCCATGTTCTCTACATCTTATCAGAACTGTCTCCAGGTGCTGAAAATGATCCGCCCTTGTTTTAGAATACACAGTCAAGTCATCAAGGTATACAACAATACACTTCCCTTTCAAACTTCCAAAGGCTAGGTCCATAGCTCTCTGAAAAGTAGCACCGGCATTAATGAGCCCAAAATGCATTCTTTTGTAAGCAAAGGTACCCCAAGGGGTAGCGAAATTCAT
The DNA here is from genome assembly GCA_019776745.2 of Taxus chinensis. Classification (NCBI taxonomy): domain Eukaryota; kingdom Viridiplantae; phylum Streptophyta; class Pinopsida; order Cupressales; family Taxaceae; genus Taxus; species Taxus chinensis. Next base: position 24,874,351 of record CM034150.1, on the reverse strand, counting down.
TTTGTGTTGATCTGCAGTATTAACTTCTACCTAATTATATCCTGAGAATCCATCAAGCATAGACAACATTTCAGATCCTGTTACTGCTTGTAAGACCTGATCCATCATAGGTAAAGGATAATTATCTTTCAAGGAAGCCTGATTCATATTCCTGAAGTCAACACAGATACGAATCTCACCATTTTTCTTTCTAACAGGTACAATATTGGCAATCCATGTTGAATGATGGATAGGAAAAATGATTTTGGCTTTCAACAACTTCTGTATTTCTTGAAAAATGGTGTCAGCTATTTTAGGATTGTATTGCCTCTGCTTCTGTTTAAAAGGCGTAATTCCAGGTTTGAGAGGAATAAAATGCTGCATCTCTTTTGGTTGGAAAACTTTTAAATCTTCATAACAATAGGCAAGAACATCCTTATGCCTCTTTAAAATATCAATTACTTTCTTCCTCTCATCTGATGTGCAACATTTTCCAATGTTCACGAGCTTAGGGTCAGTAGAACTCCCAATATTAATTTTTTCATATTCAGCTTATTGTTGAGGTCCAGTAAGAGCTCTAAACTTTACATACCTGTCGTGTTTATCAAACAGTTCCTCTAGACTCACCAATCCTTTAGGGATCTTGTTTCCCTTGAGTTTGATACATCCATCCTGATCCGTTTCTTCTCCTTGGGTGGTTGCTTTGTCAAAGGGCACACTTTCACAAGGCAAGTTATCACTTCCTTCAAAGTATAGTTGTTCAAAATTATCGTTGAGTTCTAAGAAAGAAAGCAAGTGTTGATCATTATTGAAAACTTGCTAGTTATTTGTATTGTCAGGTACACTAGGTCGATGGATCATCTCAATGGTGAACTTATCTTAGGAAAAGTCAAGATGAGGTATAAGCAGTGACCCTGAGACTGCTAGTGAATCAGCCCTGGTATTCTTCTCCCTAGGTATTGCTTCGATGCAGAAAGCATCAAGAAATTCAATGGAATCCCAAACCTGATTCCGGTAATGTTTCAACCTTCTATTTTTTACCTGGAAGAGGTTTCTGACTTGTTTAACGATCAATTCTGCATCCCCTCGAGCTAGAAGATTCTTCGCACCTTGTTCTTTTGCCACCTGTAGTCCAAGAATGAGAGCCTCATACTCTGATGTATTATTGGTATTTTCAAATTGCAACTTGAATGAGAAAGGATGAAGGCTTCCTTCAGGTGACACCAGTATGATACCAGCTCCAGAACCAGCTGAGGAACAACTTCCATCAAACTCTAAAATCCAAACACCATTAGGATCTTTAGGTGACACTTTAGGGAGTTGGATTTCTTCAGGAGACATAATCATGTAGTTGCCATGCCCCATATCCTCATAGAGTATTTGTGCTTTGGGATCATCTGTTTTTTGTACAATATACTCAGATTGCTTCTCAGGCAATAGCTTCTTCATTTGCCCACTAACAGGTATGAGGGCATGTGACCAATCCATTTTAATTTCTCCACCCACATCCTTACAGAAGTTTCTCTTAGCAACATCCCGTATGAAGGAGGAATATCTGCTACTAAGATAGTAGCCAAAACTCTCTTCTCAGGCAAAGCAGCAAAAGCCACTTGTGCATCTTTAATTCTTCCGACCAGGGGCACTTCCTTACTCTCCATAGAATAACAAGATCCATAAGTGCGTGTGAGGGTCAAGCCTAAGGCATGAGCTACTTTAGCAGGCATCACATTGTCTGATGCTCCTGAGTCTATGACGCAATTGCTGAGCCTATGGCCAACTATAAGAAGTGTCACATAGAATGGTTTGATTTTGTCATTGGGTGAAGTGACAGCGGCTACCAGATTAGGGTGTGGTGCAGAAGAAGGAGTGGGTAAAAGGCCTTTAGAGGTAGTTTTAGAATGGGAATTAACAAAGTGAATCATTTTAGCAAAAGCCTTGGGATGGGTTTGATAATATTCAGCGTTTGAGATTTGAACCTTAGTCTTTTTTAGGTGATCAATAATATCAAAAGACCCAGAAGTAGATGGGTTGTCATCACTTGAGATCCTAGGTTTATCAATTTTAGGGGAAAAAGAAGAAACTTTAGTAGCAGAATTGACAGGACTCACCTTTGGTGTAGATGAAATGGGGATAGGAGATCCTCTTTTTGTAATTACGGGGATAGTTGCCGGCTGCTCCTTAGATTTCTTGGTGGGCTGCATCACTTTCTCCCTCTGATTTGTCTGCTCTCGAGTCATGACAGCATATGATTCACTATTCATATCTACTACTACTTCATCATAATCATCTCCATCATCAATGCCCTCAGTGGTGAAGAAATTAACTTGAGATCCTTCAAGTTCATCTGCTTCATCATCAACCTCTTCAACAAATTCCTCGCCATCCTCATTAACCTCCTCATCCTCTAGTTCCTCAACTTCACAAGTTGCATTGACAGGAACTTTAATAGGAGGCCCTTCAAGCGCTAGCCTTGCTTGAGAAGCAGGCTAACGATTTCTGGGCTAAAAATTCCTCCTTGGAACATTTGCATAGGGAGCATGCTGAGCCAACTGTTTCTTAATGGCAATGAGATCATTCGCAAATTTTTGTACCAATGGATCAGTATTAGGTCCAGGAGTGGAAGAGGAGGAAGAAGCAGACTTAGATTTGGAAGGGTCTCTCCTCAACTTCCCTGACATGATTAAATCATCTTCGACACTAACAGCAAGAGTTTGATCCTCAGCTAATGTTGCGAGATTAGCCCTTGAAAGTAAACTAGAAAACTTGAAATTAATCTAGGAAACTTGAAACTAATCTATGTAAATTAATCTATAAAACTTTGGAAATTACTCTAAAACTTTGAAATTGATGTAAAAAGCTTGAGAAACTAATATAAAAATCTTGAAAGTAATCTAGAAAACTTGAAAGTAAACTAGAAAACTTGAAATTAATCTAGGAAACGTTTTCAAACCTAATTCTCATTGTGTCCCACTGGGTGAAATGAACCCGGCTTTGGAAACTGATAGTTAACCAATCAGCAGCTAAAAATCTTGTATAGTCTCAACGAATTATTGTCCCACCGGAGCCATACTTCAAATGATGGCAACTCCAAGAACTCCGCATGCAAATATGAAGGCTTACATGACTAAATCAAGGGAAGCACTTTACCATCGCCATTTCCATCCATTTAGGGAAGTTCTTCCCGGTTACCTCTAGGTAACTCGTAACATTAAGGCTCAGGAAGCTTAAAAGAATACTTACACTAGTATCAAAACAGGGCAAAATCTAACCACCATGCCTGGATTAATATGGATTGGAGATTACCTACAACATGGTCCAGCAATATACCTAAGAGGACAATCGAAGATTAGTTACTGGTTGGCTACTCCAGGAACACCACCATGAAATGGTTTCTATCTACTGGACTACTTGGAGTGCATTTTCAAACGAGTCCATCTACTAACTCCATTGAAGGCTTTAAGAAAGGATTGAACCCTGCTGTTTACATCATAACTGATTATACTGAGAATGCAAATCAATACCATGGGCCTTTCACCCTCGAGTAAAGGACATGGAGTTGCCAGACCCTTTTTATAGTTGATCCTTTTGGGAGAAACTGGTATTTTGGTGCCCATGTGGAGACGCCAAAATCCTATTGGTCATCAAATAGGACTTTACGAAGAGCAACAGTCAGGGGATAAGAAGTCCCTCCTCTTTAATGGGAGAGGTTCCCTTATTCAGAAATGAACCTATTTACAAATATACAAAACATGATTTTCTGGTTGAACTTGGATATTACGAAAGTGTTTTCTATAAAGATCATCAATTACAAAAGGACTGAGGAATGAGAATACGAGAATGAGCAGAAAGGCAACATTCAGAATTATAGATAACAAAGTAATTCTTTATGTATGCGAAGTTACAAAGAATTGAAACAAGATCATTTGTATGATATAAATAAGATGGAATTTAAAAGACACAAAGTTCTGTAAATAACATCTGCAAGAACACAAAGTTTCTTAACATAACACAAACAAATGATCTTGGCAAGATTAAATGAATAACTTAGGGACTAAAAGAGAAATCAGATAGACAAAGAATGAAAAGTCCCTTCTGTATTGATTTCTTTATGATCTATTTTACACTTTCAAAAAATAAGCCAAGTTCTTCCTTCCCTTCTCAAAATGGCGATGGAGAGGCCATTATATAGTTTACAAATCAGTTACCCTTTATAACCACTTCTTTTAACTAAAGATTAGTTAAGGATTTCCAATCACAATACCTCAACTTATTACAATGAATTCGAGAAAAAGAATTAGAAGAGAAGATAAGAACTAGGAGAAGAAGACAGGTGGTTATGACTAGGAGGGATCCACTGACTTCAAAATCCGCTGCCTGAATCTCTTCAATGCGCCTCAGCTATGTCTCTGCCACGAGGGACTGACGTGTTGGCTGTAGACTGGGTCCAAAATATGAGGCACTTCTCCATTTCCTTATCAAACTTGACATGAGTATGATAGTCCTTATTTGCTTCTTCAATGGCAGATTGAAGAGAGCAAATTTCTTTCATTTTCTCTTTGGAAATGGAGCTTTCCTTGAACAAATTATCTTTGACAAAAGCTCTGAATTGAGCTTTGATTTCTTGTAGGGAGAGAGGCACACCAGAAGTCTCATCCTGAAGATGACAATGTATATCTTTGAAAGCAGATACAACTAGTGTTTTGAATCCTCACCCTGCTGCCAGCTATTCTTCAATTCTCCCGAAGCTTCCTCCAGGACCTTGATCTTCCACTCCACACTGTAAACCTAGGACTTTGACAAATTATCCTTTACATCATCAAAAACCTTACTTGCCAATAAAATATTTTCATCTGTTTGTCCCATGAGGCGGAGGTCTACTATGCAACTACTCCAAAGTTTAAGCTCTTTATCTATGATCCAAATAGTGGAAGAGAGCTTCTGTTGCAAGTTGCTCACCTTTCCGTGGAGTTTGAAAGCTTCATCGATGAAGTTCAATCCTGCAACAAGCATATCTTCCACCATGGCCTCTATATCTCTGCCATAGACGGAATACTTGTGCATGTCCTTGATACTATGTACCTCATCTTGGCTCAAAATCACAGGTGGTGGAAGAGTAGTCAATGGGGTAGGGTCCAAAACTTTGTCCTTGGACAAAAGAGATTTGATAAAATCTGTGAGAATCTGGGCTTGTTCTTCCAACTGTTCTATAGTTTGCTGCCCTTTTTCTACCCTCCCAATGACTCTTGTGACCGTTTCCTGGAGATTGTGGATCTCACCTTCAGGGGTAGACTCTCCCATGGGAATCCTTGAGAGTTCTAGGTCAGATACCTACAAATCCTACTCTGGTTTATCTACTGTAGGCTTAGCTATCTCCAGGAATTGCTGGCCCTGAGCATCAGACACTATCCTGGAGGTGATTCTGGCTTTTTTGGCATGAGAAGGAGGAGTAGTGCCTAACATAGCTACCACAGCATCAAAATTTGGCCCTAAGCTCTGAGAGGAATATTTTCTCTTCCTGCTGTCAACAAGAGGTTGCACCCATGCAAAAGAGGAGGAGGAAGAAGCAGGTGGGGCAAGAGGACCAAGAGATAGAGAACTCATGGTGCTCAAGGTTTTCACAGCTGTTGTCTCGAGTTGAGACATGAGTGGGGCGCTTTAGACAACTGGTGCAGAGGAATCAATAGTACTTGGAAGCTCAGCACTCTGTACCTCTTTGTCCTTATCTGTCGGAGCTTCAGGGCTGCTTGAAGGAGCTGGCACTTCACTCTCTTCACTTTCACTGAGAACAATAATATTCTCTAGCCCTGAAGGCAATTCTTCCTGCTTTCTCTGGGGATCTTCTTCCATAGGTTCCTTCTTAACTTCTTTGAATTTCTTCTGGTATACTTGGGTGGATGAAGGAGTAGAAGCTGCAGGTCCTTGAGTTGACGAGGCAGGAGGGGTTTGCACAGGTGTGTCTGATCTTGGAGTATATTCTTCCCTCCTTGGTGTTGAAACATCCTTGGAGGAGGATTCCCTTGAGTGCCTCCTAAGCTCTCGAACTTTTCTATCAAACCAGATCTTAGTCCTGACTAAGACTGGAGCCAGGATCTCAGCCAAATCATCTTTCTCTTTTTTAAACCAATCTAAGTCCTCCAAGGGAGTGTTCTTAACCACATTATCATACTCATATGAGTATAGATCAGAGTTGCCATCCTTGATTCCTTCAGGAACTTGGTATAAGCCGAGTTCTTGGATCAATTGTAGAGAGAACCTGTCATAATGCCTCCTTCGGGCCTCAAAATCATCGGCATAGTCAGCCCAATAGTCTTCTATATCTGCCCTATGATGATAGGTTATCTTGATATTCTGCTCAATGAACTTTTTCAAGTCAAAGAAAGTTCTGGGCTTAAAGAAATGGACAGTAATGGGAGCCAGGGCTCTTTCTATATTCTGTGCATCCAGGGCTGTTTTGTAGGTGTAGTTTCCCAAAGGGATGGAGAAGTGCAAACCAGTAATCTTCTTGTCCCTGCAGGTTCTATATAATTTGTCCAATTTCCTGCATACTTCTATCAGAACCATCTTGTCACTGCAGAACATAGGAAGCCTCAAAGGGGTGCTCTCGTAGCCAGCAAGCCTAATATAAGAAAATTTTCTGAATTGGATAAAATAAGCACCGTAGTGCAATATTAGACTCATGGCTTCGTCAGAAAATCTTCTGGCAGTGTCACCCTCGAGAAGTCTGACCATGTACATGGTGAAAGCATCATTCACCCTTCGAAAATTGTGATTACTGGTCTCTAGGGTGAACTGCGGGTAGTAGGCATACACAGGATCATCTTTGTGGGCATCAATGTAAGAAAAGCCAAACCATTGCCTTGATGCCGCCAGGGTGTACATCAGGTACGAAGTCATATAGAATTTCTTCGTTTGTTGTACATTGGACAGCTGCTCCGCTAGATTCATACTGATGATTTCTGCCCAGTTGATATTTTGGGTTCCCTCACACACCATATTGATAAGCGGGCACATCCAGAAATGGAACTCGTTAGTAGAGGGTAAGCCCATAACCCAAGCTAGTAGGATTATGAAATCAGACAATTCTTCATTGAAATCTACTCGAAAAAGAGTCTTGGATAGATGAGATGCTCCCTTCTTAGGGTTTTTAAGCCAAGACTTCGCCACCCGCGCCTTATAGTTGTCACTGTCTTGATTGAACAGAGCCTGTGCTTGATTCTAGGAGACAACTATGGCATTATCCATTTCTGGAATCCTCAGTGCAGTGCTAATGGCGGCAGCGTCAAGTTTGGTAATGAGCTCTCTGTGTATGTTTGTTAATTCACTCAAATCAGGGTTGAAATGAGCCCCGCATGCGAGCACTGTGTCCGCACATTGCACCGAGATAGGGAAACCGCCAGCGAAAGCCAGACTGCTATCATGAATCATCTATGCCATTGGTATAGGGTTTACGTCTGTCATCCTTGACCAAAAATTTCCAAAGTCAAGGTGGCAAACTTCACTGTCCCCGATATTAGGAACTGCCGACTCTAGTGGTGAGACTTGTTCCTGCCCCTGGAATTTAATCTTCATGTTGATAGTAATTCAGAGAGCAGAGCTGCAAGCTAGACTTGGGATGGAATTGTAGAGGGAATGGACACGCGCACAGGAATTTAGATTGCAAGGGTTCGAGAAAAAGATAGTGTGAAAGCAGTGTGCAAAATGCATAGGGGGTTCGCTCGTTATATAGTTGTTTAGGAGAGAGAAAGGTAATAAATGTGCACTAAATACATACCTACCAATTTGAAAAGCAAGATATTCGGGTAGAGCAGGAAAAATCATTATGAATGGCACTTTGGTTCATTTGGGACATGAGGGACGCAAAAGTGTGAAGTACGCAACTCGGCCAATTCGGGCGATACGGGGAAAAGACACACAAATGCTCTTAGAACACGCGGGACAAAATTACGCGAAGTACGCGACTCAGCCGAATCGGCCGAAAATGGAACAACTGGTCCGGGAAAACTTGGGACATTTGGGACAAAACGTTCCGACAGGCCTAAAAAGAAACAGACTTCGGGTAAACCGGCCGACCAGGGAACAGAGGGCCCAATTGAACTTGGGACACGCGGGACAAAAATATCCGACAGGCCCAAAAAAACTCAAAATGACCCAAAAACGTAGATTTTCTCAATTTCCTTGGCTTTTCACATTATCAGTACAACAGAAAAGACACTTAACCTCAAAATTTTAAATTTTCAACTTCTTAAAAAAAAGGGGAATTTTGAGTGGACAACAGCTCCAATAATACAGCAGACTATGATACCAGCTCCAGAACCAGCTGAGGAACAACTTCCATCAAACTCTAAAATCCAAACACCATTAGGATCTTTAGGTGACACTTTAGGGAGTTGGATTTCTTCAGGAGACATAATCATGTAGTTTTCATGCCCCATATCCTCATAAAGTATTTGTGCTTTAGGATCATCCGTTTTTTGTACAATATACTCAGATTGCTTCTCAGGCAACAGCTTCTTCATTTGCCCACTAATAGGTATGAGGGCATGTGACCAATCCATTTGAATTTCTCCACCCATATCCTTACAAATGTTTCTGCTTAGCAACATCTTGTATGAAGGAGGAATATCTGCTACTAAGATAGTAGCCAAAACTCTCTTCTCAGGCAAAGCAGCAAAAGCCACTTGTGCATCTTTAATTCTTCTGACCAGCGGAACTTCCTTACTCTCCATGGAATAACAAGATCCATAAGTGCATGTGAGGGTCAAGCCTAAGGCATGAGCTACTTTAGCATGCATCACATTGTCTGATGCTCCTGAGTCTATGACGCAATTGCTGAGCCTATGGCCAGCTATAAGAAGTGTTACATAGAATGGTTTGTTTTTGTCATTGGGTGAATTGACAGCGGCTACCAAATTAGGCTGTGGTGCAGAAGAAGGAGTGGGTAAAAGGCCTTTAGAGGTAGTTTTAGAATGGGAATTAACAAAGTGAATCATTTTAGCAAAAGCCTTGGGATGGGTTTGATAATATTCAACCTCTAAGATTTGAACCTTAGTCTTTTTTAGGTGATCAATAATATCAAAAGACCCAGAAGTAGACGGGTTGTCATCACTTGAGATCCTAGGTTTATCAATTTTAGGGGAAAAAGAAGAAACTTTAGTAGCAGAATTGACAGGACTCACCTTTGGTGTAGATGAAATGGGGATAGGAGATCCTCTTTTTGTAATTACGGGGATAGTTGCTAGCTGCTCCTTAGATTTCTTGGTGGGCTGCATCACTTTCTCCCTCTGATTTGTCTGCTCTCGAGTCATGACAGCGTATGATTCGCTATTCATATCTGCTACTACTTCATCATAATCATCTCCATTATCAATGCCCTCAGTGGTGAAGAAATTAACTCGAGATCCCTCAAGTTCATCTGCTTCATCATCAACCTCTTCAACAAATTCCTCGCCATCCTCATTAACCTCCTCATCCTCTGGTTCCTCAACTTCACAAGTTGCATTGACAGGAACTTTAATAGGAGGCCCTTCGAGTGCTAGCCTTGTTTGAGAAGCAGGCAAACGATTTCTGGGCTGAAAATTCCTCCTTGGAACGTCTGCATAGGGAGCATGCTGAGCCAATTGTTTCTTAATGGCGATGAGATCATTCACAAGTTTTTGTACCAATGGATCAGTATTAGGTCCAGGAGTGGAATAGGAGGAAGAAGCAGACTTATATTTGGGATGGTCTCTCCTCAACTTCCCTGACATGATTAAATCATCTTCGACACTAACAACAAGAGTTTGATCCTCAGCCAATGTTGTAAGATTAGCCCTTCTCAATGCATAACTAACTTCAGGCGATTGGGCATTTAGGAAAAAACATTTTTGAATTTGATCTACAGGTCGAGTATTTGGCAGAATTTTGTTAATTAATCTGTTAAATCAGGCCACAAATTCTCTCATGGGCTCTTGTGAATCCTTCTTTATTTGAGAGATTTGAGCTAGCAAGGCATGCACGTCTTCTGCTGGTTTGAACCGGTTTTCAAACCTAGTTCTCATTGTGTCCCAGCTGGTGATAGCAACGGCCAGAAGGTGATAGAACCAATCAACAGCATTATCTTGTAAAGTCTCAATGAAAAGTCTTATAGAGACATCTTCATGTTCAACTTCCAGAACTCCGCATGCAACTATGAAGGCTGCGATGTGTTCATCAGGATGCACTTTACCATCGTTTCTGAATAAGGAAACCTCTCCCATTAAAGAGGAGGGACTTCTTGTCCCCTGACTGTTGCTCTTCGTGAAGTCCTATTTGACGACCAACAGGTCTTAAGAACATTGGCACTACATACCAACGAGCAATGACATACATATTCCATGACCTTATTCATAAGATTGTGGAATCCTATGTAGATGACTTGTTGGCCAAGGCCAAGAAGCGTTGCGATCACCCAGAGGTACTCTATATCATCCTCTCATGATTGATCGAATATGGCATCACGTTAAACCCAGAGAAATGTGTATTTGGTGTGATGGGAGGCAAGCTTCTGGGTTACATTATATCCTCACGAGGGATTGATGTCGATCCAGCCAAAATATGAGCTGTTCTTGAAATGATTCCACCATCAGATGAGTCTGGTATTAGATCATTTCTTGGGAAACTCGGTGTAATTCGAAGGTTCATTCCGGACTTAAGTTTTGTTATTCATCCAAACAACAATTTATTAAAGAAAGATTATAGCATTTATTGGATAGAAGAATGTAATGAGGCCTTCAAAGTAGTTAAACGCTTCTTATTGTCTCCTCCCACGTTAATGCCTCCTAGATCAGATCATCCTTTGATCCTATATTCATGGGCTACGGATGTCTCGTTAACCTACATGTTGGCTCAAGAAGACAATGATAAATGAGAATGTGCAGTCTATTTCATTAGCCAGACGTTGCTTGATTATGAAACGCATTACACACTGGCAGAAAGAGAATGCCTTGTCATAGTCTTCGCAATGAAACGTTTAAGACATTGCATGTTAAATCAAGAAACAAGGGTCATTGTAAAGATAGATCACTTACGAACATTCCTCACGTAAGGGTCTTTATCCAAAAAGGCTGGACAATTTATAACCTTGATGGGTGAATTCAAATTAACATTTGTAAACTACAAATCCATTAAGGGACAAGTCATTGCAAACTGGTTAGCTAACAATCCGTTAGATGGATGCAATCTGGTAGATCTATATTTTCCCGATGAGTGCATATACTTTGTCGAAACCAGACCCCCCATCTCTACATGCCCTTGGTACACTAACATCGTCAATTTTATCATGGACCATATGTACCCAAAAGGTGCCACATCACAACAAAGAAGGCGGTTACACATTATCGCTGCTAATTATGTTATCTTAGAACAAGTGCTCTATCGTAAAGCCTTCAATGGAATGCTTTTAAGATGCGTTGACACTGAATAATCCAAAAAGATTCTATACGAATCCCATAGTGGGATATGTGGAGGCCACTTTGGTGGTCATGCCACTGCTCACAAAATACATTGGATGGGTTATTTCTAGCCCACTCTTGAACATGACGCAGTAGAGTTTGTGTGCAAGTGACATAAATGCCAAGAATTCTCCCACAAGATTCACATGCCAGCATAGGCTCTGCAACCAATCGCAACCCCATGGCCCTTTTCCATGTGGGGCCTAGATTTGATAGGGAAATTCTCTCCCTCATCAACAAATGGCCATAACTTTATAATCACGGCCACAGAATATTTTACCAAATGGGTAGAGGCCATGCCTCTCACCACCGTACCAACTTTTGTAATCGCTAAGTTCATTTTGAATCAAATCATTTGTAAGTACGGTGTCCTGTAAGTCATTATCTCAAATAATGGCACATCCTTTAAGAATGATGAGGTCCGTGAGTTATGCAGTAAATTCAATATAAACCATCATACAACCTCTCTTTATTACCCTCAAGCCAACGGACAAGCTAAATCCACAAACAAAACATTAAAAGTTATTCTCCTCAAAACAGTTAAGGAGAATAAATGGGATTGACATTTAATATTATACCCAACCTTGTGGGCCCATCAAACCTCAATAAGAACACCGATGGGGGAAACCCCTTTCTCATTAGTATTCAGGGCAGAAGCGGTTCTCCCACTTGAGGTCAAAATACCCAGCCTCCACATCTCATTACAAGGCATTTTGGGAGAAGAAGCCTATAGAGAGGCACGCATTTCTCAACTAGAAAACCTTGATGAGGTTAGGCTAAACGCTAAATAAAGGCACGGAGCCTAAGCTGACCGGATGTGCCGAAAATATAACAAAAAGGTCTATGAATGAGAAATATACGAGGGAGGTCTAGTTCTAAGACTAGACAGTTGGTTTGATATGAAAACTGGTGAAGGAAGGAAATTTTGGCCTAAGTGGTTGGGTCCATACCGAGTCATGAAAGACTACGGAAATGGTGTGTATCTCTTATGTACACTAGAAGGTGAGGAATTCAATGAAACTATCAATTCCTTGCATCTTAAACGGTTTTACGCGTAGGTCATCAGCATCACCATTTGTATATTATATCTACCTACATTGTATTTAGTCACTTAGTTATTTCATTTTGTTCACTCGTTTCATAACTATTGTGGTCAAGGAACTTATTCTTAAGAAATTCATTACAAGCTTCTGAAAATATTGGAAAAACCATGCAAAATCATATCTCTTCAGTTTTCATAATATCATCAAATGGTTCCAAAATCATTTCATCAAATCGACAAAGTCTTGACAAAAACCATACCAAGGCCTGCATACTTGGTCATACTCATTCTATTCTACTTGGTTAAGATGTTTTTATGTACGGTCTGTTCTAGAAGCTTCTTGGTGTCACATATATCCTTCTTACACCTATTTGAAACAAGGATACTCCAAGATCATGAATCAGAAATGTCAAGTTAAATCAAAAATGCTAAACCAAATAGAATATTTTATTTTTACACACTGCTTTGCCCCACCAACCTTCGGTGATGAGCCCACATCTCTTACTAGTGATATGAGGTTGAGAAAGGAAAGAAGTGCCCTTACTCACCTATGTCTTGCCTTTGATGATGAGCCCATGCTTCCTATCAGTAGCATGAGACATGGTGTAGGGGGTCCATTCACGCAAATTAGTGAATATTAATATTTTAAAGCAAGGTATATTAAGTGAAATTAAGTATCTAAATTCCAAAGAGATTAAATCCTTAAAACCAGATTTTGTCGACCAAGTTTCCATCCATGGATCTAATTCTAGATAAACTGGAAAATAAGATACATTCTGAACTATGTAGTAGTTCCGAGTAAAATTAAGTACGCAAGTCTGAATTTGATTTCTGTCAAAACCTTGTCTTTCTCTCATTATTTCCATTCAATCAAACTCATATAATTTGTGCCCTCCCCAACTCTTGGTGATGAGCCCTCGCATCTTACTAGTTGCGTGGAGTTAGGAATGGGGCAAGTTCATCTCTTTATCACTATATGTTCATCACATTTTTCCAAAATAAGAAGAAGCAACGAACATTTCCCAAAGAAGCCAAAAGTTCAGTACTACAATATGTTTTCATCATCACGTATCAACATTACAAAAACAAATAAAAGAGAAGCATTATGTTCAAACATTTGTTATCACTTGTCATCCATTGCATACATTCTGAAAAGCATATAAAAACAAACATTCTAAAAACATCTAGTATACACATGGGAAACGAATCACAAGATTCTAGATACAAGAAGATCTAGATCCAAAATATATATATATATATATATATATATATCATGTTTTATATACAATGCCATCATGCACTAGACATGGTCAAAATGCTCAATGAGCCCAGAAAATACAAAAAAACTCATATAAGCATCCACCAAAAATCACTAAAAAAAGACACCATGATCTCTCAATCCCTGTGGGATCCCTCAGATGGTGCACAACCGCATCTAGGACTCCTACTATCATGACACTCTGAATGAACTGAGGGCTCATGATCATGACTAGTAGCTATGGTCTCACTATGAAAACGAATCCTCCTCATCAAGCACTCAGTAGTCCTATATCCAACCAGCTCAGTACGAAGAGAAGTCACTAACTTTGTCACCTTCCAGACATGGGTAAAAACATCAGTATGTTGGCCAGTTGTTGAGGTCTCTCCAACATTCACATTAAGATTGGCCAAAGTAGTCTCCGAGGGGAGAAACAGAGTATCCGTGCACACTCGATGAATCAAGTATCGCCATCCCTCGGTAGTCGCTGCAAATAAAGAGAGAAATAAACAAGTTAGAAAGTCAAGTCGAAAACAAACAAAACAACAAAAGAGGAATATCAACTAAACATTTCTAGCTAAAACAAAATCAAGAAATGAGTAGTAACTCACTCGGATCTCCAGGCATCCAGGTGGGATCTCTAGGATCTGTGCCTACTACTGACACCGCCGCCAACTGTGAAACCTCCCCCAAATCTAGAAAGAAGTGACGTCCTGCCACGGACTCATCATCTCCCCCAATGTCCTGAGAAGGCAACTCCTTAGAGATCAGGGTCACCTTCTCTACACTCTCCTCTGCCCTCTCAACCCTCAATATACTCTAAGTGTCATGCCACTCAGAGTCACTATGATCCTCCTCATATTTCCCACCAGCCCCACCTCCAGTCTCATCCCCTGATGTCTCTTCCTCTGTCTCCTCTCCTGTGAACTCCTCAGAGTCTGAGTCCACATCAATAGGCTCATCTCCCTCTCCACTATGAGTAGGACTGGCTCCGATATGAAGTAAAGGTGCTCAAGGAGCATCGGCTACCCCACGGGCATGAACCACCCGCCTAGCTGTAATGGGAACTCCAGGAGTGATCGTGGTCCAACTTCGACCTCTAGGACCTCCCCTGGCCTCACGAATAGACCTGTATAATGGCCCCGCTGGAGGAAATATATCAATGTAGGGAAGACCAAACTACTGAGGTACTCTATCAGAGGGGTGGATCTTCAACTTCCATGTCCTATCTATCAGCTGACTGGTAGTATAGCAAGTGATCAGTGTGTGTGTCTCCTCTCCCCATAACCCTGCCATGGCCTGATAAGGAGTGGCCTCCATGTCTGTAATAGTCAGAGAAGCCACTAATAGGTGTGGCATCCTAAGTACAATCATCCCTATCCACCTTGCTACCCTGACAACCTCGGGATCCTCTACCTGTACACCTCTCCCATAGGGAATGATGCGTTCATACACCCAACTCATAACTAGAGTAAGGTGACTTAATTACTGTCCATGTAATCTGACCACCCTATATAAGTCATGATATGTGGTCCCAAGAATGTTTTCTCCCCAAGCATAAACACGGCCATACACCTCAATCTATGTGATAATGGGAGCCCAGCAGTATAAGAGAGTATCTCCTCCCTTGTTCCCAATCAATCACGAAGCCAAGATACCCATAATAGCCTGGCGAAGCACAGGGATAGGATAATAAACAATGGAACAGACCTTCACCCCCTTCTTTGATCCCATGGAGACAACAACATCTCCCATATAGGTGGCCCACTGAACCATCTGAGATCTAGATACTGGTGTCTTAAGAGACAGTCGCCTCCGAAGAATCAGGACCCCTAGTATATGATAAACATCCTCTAGGGTGATGGTCCACTCACCCCTAACTCCTGGAAATCGGAAAGTGTTCGGATTTGCATCCTAGTATGAAAATAAGTCACACAATATGTGACTAGCAGGTGCGACATGAGGGACCTACACAATCCTCCAAATACCAACCCTCTGTAGAGTATCTCGCTCTGCCTGGGTAAGTACCTCTAACACTGTTGGGAGCCAATCACACTCCCTCTCTCTACTCCATCTGATGTACTCCTCTTTTGCATCCACCCAAAACAAATAAAAATATTAAGTTAGTAACATAATCCAACTGGAAAAATCATCAAGAACATATGAAAATGTCAAAAATGCAAAAATAATTAAAAATTACATCTTTTTTGCGTTTTGTTCAAAACCGCCACCCTGTGCAGAGTGGCAGTTTTCCTAACCACCGCCTTATGGGGCGGTGGTCCTGTAACCACCGCCATCATAGGAAGGCGGTCCCATGACCACCACCCTGTGCAAGGTGGCGGTCCTGTCTCGAATCAGCAAACGGCTTGAAAGCCCTAAAAACACTTTAAAAAGGCAAAAATGCACCATTTTAATTGAAATAAAGACCTACCCTATGAGCGCCCCCCTAGAGACTCATTTAAAACTAATATTTTCAAAAATAGTCCCCCCAGGACAAAGTTTTCAACATTTTTACATTTTGGGTTTAAAAATGATAAATTGAGAAGAACTAACTTGAGACTTTGTGGCTCGATGTCTTGCTCTTGGAGGCATGATCATGATCTCGCAATGAACGTTTTGACTGTACTCTCATCAAAAATAGTTACCATGGGTCCCAAAGCTCAAAAATCACCAAATCAACAAACGCAAATGAATAGTAAATTGAGCTCGTTTTATATATATATATATATATATATAATTCTAAATTTGTTTTGAGTGTTCTTACGCAGAGTAGGAGCACCGACGGAGGTAATTTCTTATCCCTGTGCAAATGGTAAGTCCTCATTTCGTGTTAATTTAGTATTTATTTTTCAATTTACTTTATCTATCTGCACTTGAGTCCTCTTTTAGTTTTGCAGATAGTGGGAATTTGGATGTTGACATTTCAACACACGGGCGTGTCAAGTATAGCTTCTGACTCCCCATTTTTGGGACCGCCATACTCGGACCCACTGTTTTATGCCTCTTCATGGCTAAAACGTTTCTCCAAGGGGGCAATATGTACGTACCCAAAAATGTAGGTATTGTACTGCCGGAAAGAGGTTACGGAAACCCCAATGATGATTCAAATCTCTTCACAAGGTGTTCGGAATCCAAAAAAACTTGCCAAGTGTACATTTGCATCCTAGAAAGCCTTGTCTAGCTTTTACATGTTTTGTTCTAACCTCTACACCCTTTTTCCTTGCATTTTGTCTTTAAGTTACAGAACCACTGCCCTGCCTGGGCAGCGGTCCCATGACTGCCTCCCTGTGCAGGGCGGTGGTCCTGTGTGCATTTTCCAGAACATTCCGACGATTTCATCAAACGTAAAAATTTAAATTTCTATCTGCATTCCTCAACAACTAAAGCTTGCATTTATGTTTTTGGCCGACCAATAAAATAGTGATTTCCCTTTATTTAATAATAGAAGATTTCAATTTAGACTTACCCTCTGGTAAATCCAAATGCTAGAAATACTCAGCTTGTCCACAAGCAAATTGCCCCTCTCCTTCCATTTTTGATCATTCAGTGTGTTTTTTAAGTTCTTTCTTAAAGTTTCAATAGGTTTAGGTTCTGCATAAATTCTCATCTTCTCCCTTCTGCTTTAGAGATCATTTGATCTTTTTGCTTTTCATCTTACTTCATTGATGTCCCGTATAGTCAGCTTAGCATAAGGTAGTTTTCAATTTTTAGATTAGAATCCATTTGATAAAACTTAGAGTTCTAGGTTTTGTTTTTGTCATAAGAAAATAGATCCTAGAATTCTTGGTATATTACGTTTGTATTCTCGTAATAAAATCCTACTAGGAATTGCATAGTCAAGCTCTGTTTCACTTTGCACTATCTCCTCTCTTACTTGCATTGTATTCAGTTTTATATCCAAAAACTGCCATTGTTTCGAGCATCTTCTTCTGCTAACACTATCACACTCACACTTTTCTGGATTCATGAGAAACACGAAGGGAATGAGGAGATCACGCTAAGGGGATAAGTCATGATACGACTGGATTTACCACTATTTCTGCAAACTCCAGGTTTTGAGCTATCAAAGTTTGTAGTTTACAATATATCAAATAGAGTAGCAAATCATTTTACTTCAGTTAAAGCTCGCTTTCAATATTGCTAGGGAAGATGTAGGGAATGATAGTTTCTGAGAAAATATGATTCATTCCTCACTTCTGAGGTAGAATTGGAAGTCTTTTGATTAAACTAGCTAGTTATTGAAATATTTAGGATAAATTCACAACTGCACAGGAAAAATAAACTATACCAGGCTAACTTGCTTGTTTTAATTCTGTCATTAGACCTAATTATCTATTATCTGAATATATTAGAATAGTTTTCTCCTTTAATTTCATTCAAATATGCATTATTGAAAACACACAAAATAAGAGAAATATAAGCATAGTGTAGATATATCTTTCATAGTTTAGTTTACTTGTTTTTAGTTAAAGTTTAATCTTCTTTTGTATGACAATTGTGAGGACCCAAAGAGCCCAGGGAATATGTACTCGAACCGGTAGTATCTCATCCAAATCTCTTCACAATATTAAACAGATATAGATCAAGGGCTTAGGATTCAGGTTTTTTCAAATGACGACAAATCAACAAGCAATTAGTGGAACAATTGAGACAACTAAATATTGAAGATGACAAAAGCATACACATTATGGTCAAGTTAACCCAAACTATAGACTGCCCTGATAGGATATCTGCATGACCATACAAGAACCCAAAAGAGAACAAAATATTTTGGTTGTGATCTGTTAGTTTTTACAGCCAAACGTAGGATACCGTTCTTATCAACATAGACATAGGGTTTACATATACAAGTTACTAGAAGTCCCATAAGGTTACTCTGAGAAGATCGCACAAACACTTGGTACTAAAACATAGAAGCTGAAAAAGGCTTATGACCATTTGGATAGTTGGAAGAAGATATTGATTCTTCACATGACCATAAACAGGTCCCATAACAACCATGAACTTAGGGTTTGTGATTCCCAGATCCCACAACCCAATGGGCCTGCAAATCAGTTAAGTATTGACACCAGTTTTATGAACGTTGGTATTTAGATCCTCACCACTCCTACCAGATTATCATAACCCAATTTTTCTGTATTAAAACATAGAAGCCAATCAATCCAACATTTTTCTAAGCTAGACCATAAAACCACCCATAGTTTATTATAAAATACACTACACCTCTTATTACCATTTTTCCATGACCTTGTCTGGAAAATATACACAAAGCACCTACAGGTCATTTTTCCACATATCCAACAGCTAATAAATAGGATCTCGGCAGAGCTCGACATTGATTGGAGACTATGAGCAGCTATTATATATGAAACAATTCCATTACACCAATTCAGGTTAGGAGAGATTTCTTTGCCTTAGATTCACAAATCCCATTATTGTGTGTTGAAGACATAAGATTACCCAACTAGTTTGTTTGTATCCACATATATTCCATTTCCATCGTTTGTCTCGGCACGACCTCGGGAGGTCGGGTACGAAGAAGAGCTACTTATAGATTTCTCATGCTCACATGTCACTTTTCTATCATACAGTTCCCTTGTTTGAATTTCGTAATTGAAAATTGGAAGGCCGACCCATAAGCGAAAAATATGCCCAAAATATAAAAGAGACCCAAAATGAGTGAATAAGGTGAAAAAGAGTCAGGGGCGCCCAGAGGGGATGAGAGCATCTGGGACCTTTTGTCCTGGCTAGGCGCTGGTGTCTAAAATCATTAAATATAAAAAATCAAAGTTCCAACTAGGGTATAGGATGTGGAAGACTAAATATAAAACAAGAGACAAACAAAAGAGGCCAAAGATAGTTTTCAACCACTAATTTTCTTGCTTAGGAATCATGAAAATGTTAGCATGCTTTTAGGACCTAGAAATGTACCCAAGTGCGTGATTTTGTGTCTATATTTTCCCCCACTTTATGTTGTTGAGTGAATACTCGATAACATAAAGTAAATAAGATATGTGTATCTTATGATCCTATAGAGTGTAGGTGATAGTGTGCCAAGTGGACAAGTGAAGCATGAAGTGATTACAAAGTGAAGCATGGAGACTAGGAAAAGAAAGTGACCCTAAGGATGAAGCGTATGTGTTGCTTGTACCTGTTGTGCTTTTATCTATTGTTGTAGGATACTTCTTATTGTGTATTAAGGATGGACCTATAAAAGAAGAGAAAAATAGTAGTCAAAGTCATGTATATGAAAAATATGAGCAAAGTATGTAATAGTGTGTAAAAGTAGTAGTAAAGGAAAGTGTGCACCTAATATAAAAGATTTTAAAGGATAGAAAGGTGTCATGAAATATTGTGAAGAGTGAATTTTTTGGGTGATCTCATGCCAAGTGTGAGTTTTTTGGGCGATCCCACACCAAGTGTGAGTTTTTTGGGAAATCTCACGCCAAGAGAGAGTGTTGGGAAGAGAGGTATGGGTTTACTCTCCTTCCATGACTTTGCCCAATAAGTACTATTACACATGGTGCGTCTCAATTTGTTCCGAATGATACTGATTGTAGGAGATAGAATGCATTAAGTAACTAAAGGTTTGTGTCTGTAACTATAGGAATACTTTGTGAACTATTGGATATTATGATGTATTGAGGAGATGATTGTATGTGCCCCTAGAACATTAGCACTCAGGGGAGGACACAGGTGCCCTGGTGCTAATGTTTGAGTTTGGGTGCTCATGTCTGTGTTGTGTGTTACACCCAAGTCAGATTCTGGGTCATTCTGTGACTATATTACTGTGTTTTTTTTGTATTATGTTGACCTGAACTATAGCTCTGAGCTGATGTAGGGGTGATTTTTTTACCCAATGTATTCTCCCCTTCATTTAGGGTGTATACAACGATGGTAAGAGAATGTGGCCCAAAGGAGAGGACCTGGTGTTGTGTTGAAGTGCACACCTACATGGGGTAGGGGATATGCATGGTAGAAACCAAGACACATGCAAACAAAGTGGCTAGTAACATGTTAGGAATTAGTGAACAAATATGCAAAAACAATTCCTCAAATCACAGTAGTAGGAAACTATTTAGCAGAATTATACTTGTAGAAATATAACAGCATAAATAAATAATGCACAAGAGAAGACAAGACAAGATTTAACGTGGTTCACACCAATGTGGGTTACATCCACCAAGAACTTGCTCATATTTTATTATCAACAAGAGTAAAACAACTCTCACAGTCTTCTCTTAGTTATGAACTCACAATAGAATTCCAAAGATGTTAAACCACATCTAAACCACAATTGATACCTAATTGCTCAACCTTGATCACTCTTGATCACCTCTTGGTCACTAAGACTCAAGACCTCTTAAACACTCAAGATACATTAAAGATACATTAGGAAGCCCCTAACACCTCTATTTATAGGATTACAATCCTTTAAGAAGTCCTAAATCCGATCCTAGAAGTTTGAAATTCATAGCCTTTCAACTTCCCACAGATGGAAAAACTGTCACAACATTGACAACCAATTAAAAACAACTTGACATCAATGTCACAGCATGAAAAATAGAAGATGATTACAGAATGCTCCTGAAGTCTCCAAACTTAACCGTTCGAACTCCAAAACTTCAATACTGATTCTAGAAGACCAAAAATATGCTCCACACCCCAAAAATCTCCCACTTGGAGACTATTTCCACTGAAAAAAGTTCTCAACCCTTCATTATCAACCATGAATGCCAATCAAATTTCAAAACAACTTCAACTTCTCCCTTGTGTCCACCTTGGTCATCATATTTACAAGATTCTGACTGGTATGAATCTTTTCCAGCTTCAACTTATCTTCTTCCAAAGCTTCCCTAATGAAATGATATCTTAGTTGAATGTGCTTCGTCCTAGAGTGGAATGCAAAGTTCTTCATCAAATGAATATTTCTCTGACTATCACTATGTAGTCTCCCAACTTCCTGCTTATGACCCAATCATCAAGCAATTGTTGTATCTAAATCATCTCCTTTCTTGCCTTTGTGGCACCAACATACTCAGCCTCTATGGTTGACAAAGCCACAACCTTTTGTAACCGCAAAATCCATCTCACCGTTGTATCACCAATTGTAAATACATAACTTGTCATGTTCCTTTTGTTGTCCAAATCTCCTGCCATGTCTGAATCTACATAGCCACGCAATGTACTATCTGATTCACCAAAACACAATGTTTCTCCCATGGTCCCTCTCAAATACCAAAGGATCCACTTCACTGTCTGCCAGTGTTCTCTACCTAGATCACTCATAAACCTTATAAATGCTCCCATTGCATGCAAAATGTCAGGTCTAGTTCATACCATAGCATACATCAAGCTACCAACTGTTGATGAGTATGGTACCATATACATCTGAATTTTATCCTCCTCGATCTTAAGACTCTGCTCCTTTTATAATTTAAAGTGACCTGCCAAAGGAGTACCAACTGGTTTAACATCCTGCATACTAAACCTCTCCAAGACCTTATTTATGTACTCTTCTTGAGATAATACCAAATTCCTCTCCTTCCTATTCCAAGTTATTATCATACCAAGGATTTGTTTTGTTGCGCCCAAATCCTTCATAGAAAAGGAGTCAACTAGTTGCTTCTTGAGTACCTTTATTTCATGCATGTTCTTCCCTGCAACAAACATATCATCCACATACAGGTACAAAATAATATAAATACCATCAAGAAACTTCTTGATGTACACGCAATGGCCTAAGTGACACCTGGAGTAACCATGGTCTTGCGTAAAACTATCAAACTTCTTGTACCTCTACAGTGGAGCTTGTTTCAATCCATACAAGCTCTTCTTCAATTTTCACACTAACCTCTCCTTCCCTTTGACCTCATAACCTTGTGGTTGTTGCATATACAATTCCTCCTCCAACTCACCATGAAGGAATGCAGTCTTCACATCCAACTGCTCTAATTGTAGGTATTATATTGTTACTAAACCAATAGCAGTCCTAATATAAGTCATTTTAACAACAAGAGAAAAAAATTCATCAAATTATATATCTTTCTTTTGTGCAAGTCCCTTGACCACCAACTGGGCCTTGTATCTGTTCTTTCCTCTATCTTCCTCTTTGATTCTATACACCCACTTGTTCTGCAATGCTCTCTTTCCCTCGGGTAGCTCCACCAGATCCCAAGTCGGGTTCTCCATAAGAGATCTATGCTCTTCATCCATTTCCTACTCCCACTTCTTCCTGGCATCTACCTACATTACTTCCTCAAATAACTTTGGCTCTCCACTGTCAATGAGAAATAAGTAATTCAAAGACGGAGTAAATCGTTCAGGTTCCCTTCTTACCCTAGAATATCTTCTCACCTCAGGATTTTTTGCTTCCTGATGAGTATGTTCCTAAACTTGTTGTGCCAAAACATGTTATACCTAAACCGGTCCCTTGGACACCTTTCAATCTGTAATGTCCTCTAACATTGTGTATTCTTTCTTTGATTCATATTTTTGTTCCTGCAACTGATCTTTATACATGACTTTTTCATTAAAGAAAATATCTCTAGAGTGAAATATTTTCTTGTCCTTAAGACTCCAAACACGGAAACCAAAGTCATCCTCACCATATCCAACAAAGGTGCATTTCTCAGACTTAACCTCTAACTTTTTCTTAGCATCTTTATCAATGTGAGCAAATACCTCACATCCAAATACTCTAATAAATGAGTAATCAATTTTCTTACCAGACCAAGCCTCCTCAGGTTTACCTCCATCCAAGGCCATAGAGGGTCCTTTGTTAATCAGATAAATAGCTATGCTTACCGCTTCCAGCATAAACATGAGTGGCATCCCCGCATATAACCTCATGTACCTAGCACACTCCATGATTGTCATGTTCATTCTATCTAACACTCCATTTTCTTATGGAGTTTTTAGAACCATTCTTTTCCTGTGGATCCCATTTACCGAATAGTAATCAAGAAATTCATTGATGCAATACTCCCCTCCATTATCCAACCTGAGACATTTCAACTTGAGACTTGTTTCATTCTCAACCAAGGCTTTCCATATTTTGAAATTTTCAAACACATCGGATTACTTTCTAATGCAATATACCCAAACTTTTCTAGTTGCATCATCAATGAAAGTGACATAATAGCATGAACCACCAATAGATTTTACCTTAGCTAGGCCCCATACATTTGTATGTACTAACTCCAACTTACCCTCCTTGGCAGTTCCAACCTTGAGGAATCTCACCCACTTCTATTTCCCATAAACACAGTCCTCACAGAAGTGCAAATATAACTCCTTTAATCCGGGAAACCTGACCTTTATAATTTTTATGCCCTTTTGACTCATATGACTAATTTTTTGGTGTCCCAAAGTTGTATCTCAATCTGCAGCAACTAAATTACAATAATCAATACCACTGGTTAAATATAAAGTATCAGTTTTCTTACCTTTTGCAACCATAAGAGATCCTTTGGTAACCTTCCAAGAATCCGTTGTAAAATTGACCATATAACCATCACTACCCAGCTGACCCGCTGATATCAAGTTTCACCTCAACTTAGGCACATGCCTGAAGTCCTTAAGTAGTCATGTGTTCCCATTCTACATTTTCACCTAAACACAACCTTTCCCTAATATGATGCATGGGTAATCATCACCAAGATATACATGTCCAATATCTCCTTGAACAAAATCAGTAAAGTAATGTCTATGTGGGGTGGCATGGAAAAAATCCCCTAAATTTAACACCCAAGACTCAGCAATATTATCTAAAGAAAGAATTGAGGAATCATGTTAAACATCACCTACTACCACATTTACCTCCTTAGTTTCCTCCTCCTTATTCTTCTTATCTTAAAGAGCCAAGCAATATTTTTTAGCATGACTAACCTTCCCACAGTGCCAACATTCTAACTTGCTCTTGGACTTTCACCTTCCACGATCATTCGAATTCCTATGGTTACCTTTCCCTCTATTCTTTTGTCTCCCTCTGCTCTCCACCGTCAAAGCATTTCCAGAAGTAGAATAATATCTAGTGCTCTTCCTTCGCATTTCCTCACTTAGGATCACAACTATTAGATCCTCAAAATTTAGCTTTGAATTATTAGAGACTGAAGTACTTACAACCATAACCAAGTTTTCCCAGCTATCTAGAAAGGAGCACAAAATAAAAAAATCCATGACCTCATCATCAAAGTCAATTTTTATCAAATTTAATATACTTACAATCGTATTAAATTCATTTAAGTGATCAGCAACAAAACCATTCTCAAACATCTTCATATTAAATAAATTTTTCATCAAAAATATTTTATTAGAGGCATACGGGTTTTCATATAACTTCCCCAACACACTCATGAGACCTTATGTGGTCTTCTCCTGTGATATGTTGAAAGAAACTGAAGATGCAAGCATAACCAAATTTCCCCTAGCAGATTTCTATCCAGTAACTCCCAATCCTCATCTGACATGGTTGTAGGTTTCTTTGCTTTTCTAGCCAAAGGAACATAGAGGTCCTTCTGATACAAGTAATCCTCCATTTGCATCTTCCACAAACCAAAGTTCTACCCATTGAACTTCTCAACCCTCGATCTTCCCTCATCTACCATAGCTCCCACTCAATCTAATTTTTCCATGTGATTTACCACTTCAGCAAAAAACCACAAAAGCTCTGATACCAGTTGTTAGGAATTAGTGAACAAATATGTGGAAACAATTCCTCAAATCACAGTAGTAGGAAACTATTTAGCAGAATTTTTCTTGCATAAATATAATAACATAAATAAATAATGCATAAGAGAAGACAAGACAAGATTTAATGTGGTTTACCCAATGTGGGCTACGTCCACCAAGAACTTGCTCATATTTTATTATCAAGAGTAAAACAACCCTCACAGTCTTCTCTCAGTTATGAACTCACAATAGAATTCCAAAGATGTTAAACCACATCTAAACCACAATTGATACCCAATTGTTCAACCTTGATCACTCTTGATCACCTCTTGATCACTAAGACTCAAGACCTCTTGAAAACTCAACATACATTAGGAAGCCCCTAACACATTTATTTATAGGATTACAATCCTTTAAGAAATCCTAAAGCCGACCCTAGAATTTTTAAAGTCATAGCCTTTCAACATCCCATGGTTGGAAAAATTGTCACGGCGTTAACAGCCAATTAACAGCAACTTGACAGCAATGTCACAACATGAAAAATAGCAGACGCCTATAGAATGCTCCTAAAGTTTCGAAACTTAACCATTCGAACTCCAACACTTCAATATTGATTCGAGAAGACCAAAAATAGGCTCCACACCCCAACATAACATATGTTAGTATAAAATTAGCAACAATAGAAGACAATGTAACAATAAAGTGTGAAAACAAATTGGACCGCGAAAAGTGGGTTTCAAACATGGGATATCGCTCACAATGTCACAACTCAATCAGGGCAAAAGTGGCCAAAAGTGTATAATGAGCATACAAGACATAGGGCATAACCCATAAATAATAGCATACGATGGAAGACAAGATCAAGCAAAATGTGTCAGATAACCATGGTGAAAATAGTCTTGCAAAGAAAATGTTACACATAAAGCACCCGTCAGCATGTTAGAAAGATAAATAGTATGTTAAGGAATGTATGTATCTATGGAAACTAATGTGCTAGAAACTAGAAGAAGTAAATGATGAAACAATAGCACCTGTAATGTGTGAGAATAGTAAAGGTAGATGCCCCCAGGAGCCTCAATGGGACTAGTAAAAGGTACAGTGTCAAGCATCATTGCATCATGTAAGAACTTGTAATATATATGCATTCACCGCAAAAGACCGAGGGAATACACATGTGTATATATATAATGATAATGACATACTAAGAATCCATCTAGCATGGAAAAAAAAGTATAACATGTAAATAAATTAAGCTAGCAAGAATATATGTGACCAAGATATGTAAATGTTGCGTATGAGTGTGATGGTGTGGTATGAAAAATATGATGATGATAGGAGCAGTGTACCCCTCAACGGATGTGTATGAGATGAAGTTCATTTATAGGAAGCCTCAACAATCAAGAATGAACCATAGAACAAGAGTGTGTCATCGGGCAATGTCTGTGTTGTGTGAATAGATGCTAGAAATATGTGTATACATGAAGCATGGAGTATGAAATGTGCAGGATGTACATGGTTCATGGATATAAATATACCCTCAGTAGTAAATTCTGAACCTTGGATCACTAGAGTGCATCGTAGTGTAATGAGGATAAAAGGTTTGTATCAAAATAGGTGTAAGATTTTGTTGGAAAGATTAAGTTATGCAGGGACATGAAGGGTGGTAGTAGGTATTAGAGATAAGTGATGATGTTCTAGAAGGGGGGAAGAAGTGTGATTCTCCCAAAGTGTTTGAGTGGTGGAGTATCTATGCATGTGATGTGATGATAGGACCATGTCATGGTGGGAGAGTATTGAAATATGTGATTGGCCATCAATGTAAGGATTAGACTTGTTTGAAAACAATGAATTGGACGGATAGCATAGTAGGGTGGGAACAATGTTTAATGGTGGTATTTATTTTGGATTGATAACGTTGTAGAAGATTTGCGAATGATTTCATAGTACTGGTTTTTTGAGGATTTTTCTTATTTGAAATCGGTTTATTGATAGAAATTTTTATAAAAGGGGGATGAGGAAATTTTAAGATTGGTTTCTAAGTTGGAGAATGGGTTGGAGTAGGTGGTTACTTGACTTACTGAAGAAGGAATGGAGGAGGAGCCCAAGTGGGGCTTCTTAATTTGAATGAGCATAAAGCATAATGTTTCTACTTGAATTACTAGATGATGAACATTTGTCAATTAATAATTGATGATCTTAGAGCTATTGAACCTTGGTCATTTTGTTATGTCCATTGACATTCAAGTGATAATTATGGAAAATGAGTAATAGGTGATGTATTATTGGAAGCCAATAAGAAGGAGTATCAGATGAGTATTTGGAAGTTTCTAAAAAATTGATGAGTGAGGAGCAGGAGCAATAGTCATGATGTCTTAGCATTAAGGTTAAACTTGATGAGGTGTAAGTATGATAACAAGATTTTAGAGTGAATATCAGGTTCAGTTGACGAAAGTCTTCTTCAAACTAGCCCATTATAGTTCTAATTGATTTGATCAATGAGGTGTGAAGGTATCCAATATCAATGATAAGAATCAAATAAGCATCATGAAAGTAGAAACCCTTAGTAAAGAAGTCTAGAGTGTGACTTGAGCTAATTTAAATTCTTCGTTCATCTTTTGGATTGGCTTGTATTGCAGAAAGAAGTGTCTCGAGACATTTTGTTATCAGAGTGTCGTAAATGAGATTGAGTAGAAATTCTAGGAATGCAAATGAGGCACTAATGGGCACCACAAAAGGACATGTGCCTAGGCGTATGGATCTGATATTGATGCACCCATGACAAGTTTCAAGATTATGTCAAAATCTAATAGTTTTAAATTTTACTAAAACTACATTATTGAGAAGTGTTGGAGTATGTCTAGATTTCTTAGTAGTCGCAAAATGACAATTGAGGGTTACTCCATGTAACCTAGATAAAGAAGGAATTTTTGAGTAAATAATCCTAGAACCGCATCAGGTGCTTAAAATTGGTATGTAAAAGGAGGTGGACTAACCCTTTCACAAGATAGTGAACTTTTGGTGGAGTAGGTTTTCTCTACTCATAAACTCCATGTAGTTTTAATAGAGTGAAGTGTATAAATGGTAATTCTTAGATTCAAATGTACTAGTTTGAACCTGATAGTCAGATAGATCTAGATATGTAAAAATTTATTTTCATCCTTTGTTAGTCATAGCTTGGTGTTCAAAACTTCCTAATAGTGATGCAAAGTTATATCTAATCCCTTGTCCCTCTGAAAGGATAGCTAGATGGAGTTTTGGAAGCTTCGGTTGTTATTATAGAAGCTTATGATAGTCTTAATGTTTATTGCAATGTCTTGGAGCTTGAACACATAACTATGGTATAGTTATATTTATCTCCATCAATATTGGTTGAAATGCTATCGTAATAGTCAACTGCAAGGCCGAACCATATCATTGAAAAATATTCCAGTTAAAATATAAAAGTTACCCACTTTAAAATTGATAAGGTGAAAAAGGGATTAAGAACATACTTATGAGGGGATAAGAAAGCACTTTTGTTTTTACTGGGCATGATCTAGAAAGACATTCAAGATAATATCAAGGTATTATTAATAATGTGTTAAGATTGGGTTGTAGGGTGTGTAATGACCAAATACTCAATAAGTTTCTTAAAGAAAAGAGTTGGAAAGAAGTTGAATCATAGTTTTCTAGATGTAGGAATCAATAAAAATGCTAGCATGCTTTTAGGGACCTAGAAATGTACAAGTATGTGAATTTGCAAGATCACATCAACCATGTAATATTTTTGAGCCTTATGAAGGGGATAATAAATAATTTTAGGTCTCAAAAATTCATGATTATGTAGTGTTATCCTAGTATCTCATATATAATAACATGTGGTCCATAAATTCTTGTCAAACCAAAGAGTGATTTCTGATGTGGTTGCATTAGTAGTTCGAAGTGAATTTGCTCACCTCCACATTGACATTAAAATAATGTATTGAGTTCAATTGTTCAAATATCACATTTGACTTTTTATCCTTATAAGAAAATTGATCTGTGACATATAGATAAATTAGGGTCTTTATGAAGAAGATGTGTAGGGTCATTTCATAGAGAGTTTCTAATCCTTAAGCTGATTAAAGTCTTGGTACTCATAGATTAGAATTTCTATTTGAAAATCACTTCTAAATCACGTTGCAATAGGTATTGTAGATAGCCATTATAAAATGGAGTGTGGTCAAATTCATGATTGTGTTTCAGGATTGGAGGAAGCCATAAAATATGGCCTGAAACAAATGTCTAGGTAAGTACATGGGTAATGTGGGACAAAGATGGTGGGGTAAAAAAGGGAAACCTTTTTCCTGAAACCAATGAAACATGAACTTCATCGAACAATTCAGCATGCCTATGCTCAAAATTTAACAAAGTGATAAGAATAAGTACTGTAGATATCAGAATGTAGTTTCTAAACTACTAAGTTTCTTTGAAAATGGTAGACATTAAGAGGATCAAATGTGTGTGCACACATAGTATGTCTATTTGTGTGTCAAAAAGATACCTACTATGTGTGTTCTCCCCTATTTTCTGAGTTAAATAATTTATATTTTAAATCCCTTTGGTATAAATTTAGCTATGACCATGTATGAGGTCCCACTATTTTTTCATTAATTTTTGGATGTAATTATAATTTTTTAATTCATTTTCAAAGTGCACATATCCCGAAAAATGAAATATTTGTGTGTGCAACCCCATAACTTTGAGAAAAAAAGTCATTCTTTAGTTTTTTTTAGTGCGTGTAGAATGGAGTTTAGAAAAAACAACTTTTTTTATAGTTTGGATGAAAAAATCGTAAATTGTGCACCAAAATGTATGCATAGGTTTTTGCATGAAAACAAGGCACTAGTAAAAGAAATAATGGATGAAAGTATTAAACTAATTAGATTTTAGAAAGAATCATATCATCATGAAGGAAAAAATAAGCTTGAAATCGTAGTATAATTTATTTTTGAATATTATGTTTCAATGCATGAGATATTGGGGTGCACAGGTGAAATTTTGATATTTTTCTGTCAAACACAGTTTTAATAACGCAATACATAGTCCAAACCTCTGGTTTGGAAATCCAAGCCTTTGGATTAGGTATTCCAAACCCCAACAAGATGAGACATGAGCACATTATAATGCATCAGCATTAAAAAGATCTCACGTTATAACACGCTTGCATTCCTATTTTCAATGCAAAATATGTCCATTTGGGAGGGATAATGTGGAAAAACACATAGAAAACCATAACGTGAGTGTGTTTCGGCTTGGTAAACCCGAGCCGTAACGCGACCTAGATTTTCCCTTTTCGCGTTATAACGTGACCGAGCCATAATGCAAGCGCATTATGGCTAAAATGGCCAAAAAAACATATTTGTGTCTGCTTTTTGGCCCCCCATCTTTGTGCATCAATTCAACAATCATATAGCAATAAATTGTAAGGAAATTCCAATTTTCATGAAGGATAACGCAAAAAATTGGATACTTGAATACACATAAGATTAATCCCAAATGTAATAAGAGAGTTAAACCAAAAATTGATTTTTATAAAAAAGTGATGGTTGTAAATTACCAAAATGGCTATTTATAAAATTATGATATGATTATTACAAAACCAAGAGAGGTGTTTTAGGATCTAGATAATATAAACAAAATCCTTAGAGGGATTTGTAAATAAATGTATATTTTTCCAATTATTCCTTAATTATTATAAATAGAAATTCTGAACTTCTAAAAAATTGTACTAAAAATTAGGAAAATAAAGATTTTTTCATTTAACTTATCAAACTGAAGAAAAACCTATAGTGGATTTGAAAATAGATTCGATAATTTGTAGATATGAAACAAAATGTGGCTTTGATTAGGAAACCCTAGAATATGGCCCTAAGGGAAGAACCAAGAAATGGAACCCTAAAGGAAATTTTAAAAACCAAGTTTAGGGCATGAAATATAAAAAAAATTAGAAGTAAATCTAACTAAAAACCCTACAAGATTTGAGAAATTTAAAACCCTATGGTGGTAGAAGGTTCTGCAAGATCAAATATCTTGTTCACCAAATGTTTACACCCTAAAAATATATGTATGATATTTTTCATGCGAGGATGTATAATATGTTAGAGGTATAATATTCTAAATAATTTGTCACAATTACCATACAATATAGAATATAACTATTAATACATTAAATATGATAAAGTGATGAAATGATAGCATAAAACACAAGAATGGGTAAGGAATTATATATGCAAAGAGGTACAAAAGTGTTATAGGTATGAAGACTAGATGGAAATATTTATTTGAACCTATAAGTGTTTTCTTCATAAGACTGTGCATGTAAAAATCTCATATACAAATCCGTATAGATCAAGTTGGGCCATGGTAAAATTTGATCCTACTTTATATGGTTTCAAACCTACAAACAATATAGCTATACTAAAAGGAACGATAAACAAATAATTCCAATCCAAAAATAACTCGGATGCTAATAAAACATCACACTCAATAACTTGAAAGTAATTTTCCATAATAACTTTACAAAAACCTTTGCAAACAAATGAACACCAACATCATATATTATTATGGAACTCTATGCAGTATAATGAGAAGGGGCCTTGCTTATATAGGAAAGGAAGATCAATCTAAGAACTAGAGTTAAGGCCATAGATCAAGCCATAAATCAAGAAAAAAACTAGAAAACAAAGAACTAGGCAAGACCATACATCAAGGAAAGAACTATACCTAACAACTAGATAACATCCTCCTAATATATAAATAAGATAAAATAAATATCCACACATAAGTGGGTGAGGATAAATAAAATAGAAGGTAAATAAAATTACCTTGGTGAACATGAGCTAAGGTAAATAACCTACTCCAACACCCCAACTCAAGTGAAGCTAGGGGCCCAAAATAAAAGTGCATATCCACAGTATGAGTCCCGAAAACAAGGCATGAGCAAGTACCCATGTACAATATATCCATGAAGAAACCTCAAACCAAAATTAGGAAAGAATCCTACTAGAAGGAAATATAACCCAAGAAAAACTTTTGAAACCCCAAACATGTCACACAACTCTAGGTAGCGAGGTGATGCAAAAGGTTTCGTAAATATGTCGGCAACTTGATGTTGAGGTTGAATTTACTTTAAGTAAATAACTCCATCTTGAATGTGTTGAAAAATGAAGTCTATGTGAATCTCAATATGCTTGGTCCGTTGGTTCTCAAAAGGGTTGCAAGAAATCTGAATTTAACTTTGGTTGTCACACTAAAGTATAGTTAGTGAATCCTATGAGAATACAAACTCTTTCAATAACTATCAAAGCCAAATAATCTATTGACTTAATGTAATTGTTACTATGTACTCTTCCTATGAAGCTAAAAGTGCAATAGCATGTTGCATTTTGCATGCCCAAACAACTAGAGAAGAAAAAAGACAAAAAAGTCAGGTAGAAGTGGAACACCTGTCATCAATAGAACCTTCCCAATCTAAATCTGTATATCCAAAAAACTAAGTAGAACCCCTGGTGTAGTGTAGTCCAAAGTGGGAAGTACCTTGTAAGTAGCACAAAATCCTTTTAGTAGCCTTTTAGTGACTAAGTTATGAGGATAATGTGTAAACTGAGATACAAGCCCTACTATAGACGAAACATCATGGTGAGTATTGGTAAAGTACATGAGACTTCCAACCAATTGCTTATACCATGTAGGATAACAAAGTGGAGTGGTACATGTGGAAATAAGAGTAACCCCAGACCAGAAATGAGATGGACTTGGCTTGCAATCAACCATATCAAAACACTGAAGAAGATCATGGGTGTAATTTTTCTAACTCAAATGAATACCTGAATCTATCTGAGAAATATAAAAAAAACCAAGGAAATAATGCAATAACCTCTGTCATGTCAAATTGTGTGGAAAGAACCTTCTGAATAGTCTGAATGTGGGAAGAAGAGCTTCCAGTAAGTAGCAGATCATTAACATACAAGAAAATTATAACAATATCCTCACCAATATGTTGGAGATATATTGTAGGATTGGAGTGGTAGTGAACAAAACTAGTAGATAGAAAACAAGAATACATCTTCCCATACCAAGACTGAGGGGCCTATTTGAGACCGTAGAGAGACCTTCAACATCTAAAAAAAGAGAAGAGTCGTGAACAAATCCAACTGGTTGCTCCATGTATATTTCCCTTGTAAATATCCAGGTAAGAAGGAACTCTTCATGTTCATTTGGTATATGGGCCACCCCTATGATGCAAAAATAGCAAGTACAAGATGCATTGAATCCATCTTGGAAACGAAAGCAAAAGTCTCAGAGTAATCAATACCTTCAACTTGTGAAAAACCATTTATAACAAGACAATCCTTATACCTATCAATGGACCCATCAGTTGTGTATTTGGTTTGGTAAACCCACTTACACCTAACCATATTTCTTCCTTTAGGAAGAGAGACCAAATCCCAAGTATTATTCTTCATCAAAGAATAATACTTAGTTTTCATCGCATCATCCCACTCTTGTATCCCATGACCCTGTGAAAAATACTATGGATCCTCAAAAGCTTCCTGACAAAAAAGTCCAAAACCTGTAGAATGTGCATAATGATGCCTAGCGGGTGGAATATCATGTATGAAAGGTGCTACCTTAGAAAATCCCACTTAGGCATGTAGTGAAAAAAATAGTGGGAATATATCCTCGTCAGTATCCATAACCTCCTCAAAGAATGGATCCTCAAGATGAGATAAATAAGAAGAAGTAGATATGGAATAATTTGAATAATCATGAGGAGAGAAGTGCTCATCAAACTGAATATGTGTTCAAAAAATAACCTCATGAGTATCAAGACCTAAAATTCGATAATCTCTCATGTCCTCACAATACCCTACAAAGATCAAGGTTTTTTTCTTCTTATCCAAGGCTTTCTGTTTCTTCTTTGGCACAAAATCCCAAGCATGGCTCCTAAAGACTCAAAAAATTGAGACATCGGGCTTAGTTTTGGACCAAGATCCCTCTGAATTCAAATGCTCAAGTGCTTTGTGTGGTGTGTGATTCTAAATGTAGTGTGAAAAATTAACTTCTTATGCCCAGTATATAGGAGATAAATCTCTAGAATCCATCATGCAGTTAACATTTCCTTTAAATTTCGGTTCTTCCGTTCTACTAACCCATTCTATTGTACAATACAAGGAAGAGAATTTTTGTGAATAATGCAATGATTTTCCAAAAAATCATAATTTTTTTTGCTGAAGTACTCCCCCCATCATCAGTACGAAGATTTTTTATGCAACTAGAATATTGTTTCTCGACCAAATCCTTAAAGACTTTGAAGTGTGAAAAAACATCACTTTTTTACTTAAGAAAATAAACCCAAGTATGCCTCGATAAATTATCAATAAAGGTAAGTGCATACTTAGCTCCATTGAAAGAGGGGGTCGGAAAAACCATCAAGTCATTATCCACAAGCTCAAGTGGTGAAGAATATCTCTTGGAAAAATTCTTAGGGAATGGATATTGGTGTTGTTTCCCTGATGCACAACCAACAAAAACTCCCTCAAGACAAGAAACCCTAGGAATACCATGAATGCTCAACTCCTTCAAATATTTATAATTGAGATGTCCAAATATCTCATGTCAAAGCTTACTCTCTGAATTTACATCAGAAACCAAGTCTTTCCCTATGGAGGAAGTGTCATCAAAACCCTCAAATTCATATAATATAGAACCATGATCAACAATACCTTGAACAATAAGTGAATGAGGCTCCAACATGGCTCGTACTTCAGCTCCTTGTGTGTAAAAGTAAATTTTATTCGTTGACCAGAATGCCAAATTTGATATACAAAAAGTAAATTTGTAGTGATGTTAGGAACATACAATGCATCTTGGATAATGCCACCATTAAGGTGTATGTAGACTTTTCCCTTAATTGAAATAAAGGAAGAATCGCCAACCTCAATTTTGGAATTCAAACCCAAACCTAGAGATACAAAAGACACCTTGTAAGAATCCATGTGATGAGAAGCACCAAAATCTATAACTTAACTATCTACGATTATTGATTAATATCTAACAAAATTAATTACTTTTTCATGCTCGTTGGAAGGAGGTGGAGTCGTTATAGAGATCTTGTGTTTTTTTACTGCATCCTCTAAGGATTGAATTCACTTCTAACACCTAGTTTCCACATGACCAATTCCCCCACAAAATAACATAAAAGGCTAGACTTATTCTTGGATTTAGAAGACTCCTTCGGTTTAGAGTTGTTTTCATTGGGTTTAGGAGGATTTTTATATGGAGAAGGAGTGAACTTGGATTTACCTTTTGGTTTTCCCTTACCCTTAGGATTAGATGCTATTAATGCCTTTTGAGAGGTGGAAGACTCAATGTTAGACAATTTGGATTCTTCCCTAGTAAGTCTTTCACAAAATATATCTAAGGTAGGCATTTGGAATGTGTCACCTAATACATCCATGCTATAGAAAAATGTAGAAGAAAATATTTGTAACGGACCTCTCAACTTGGATAGAATAAGGTAAACACACTCTTCATTTTTCTTATCTCTTCCAATCCCCTTCAACCATGTCAACAAATGCTTGAACTTAGTATGATATTTTATAATTGATGGAAAATCTTTAGGACCAAGAGAAGTGATCTCAATTTCAAGTTGCATGGCTCTCATGTGATCCACTTACTAAATAATCCTTCCAATGTCTTCCATATTTTGAAATGAGAGTCAAAGTTTTCCAAAGAAACAAAATACTATCACTTACATAAGTTCCTATCCAACTCATACACTCATCAAATTTGCATTGATACTAAAAAAATTCATATTCTCTAGTGAACATTAGTTTTTCTATAAAAGTTAAAGCCCATAATCCTTTATGTTTAATGATTTTTTCCATTCTCACTTTCCATGTGTGGCAATTATGTTTTGTTAATAGATTAAGCTGATCTAATGCAGAAGAAGATAAAGATGTCATTCTCAAAAATCACCAAAGAGAAAAAGAATGCAAGAAGCCCCCAAGATTTAGCACTTTATAATTTATTGTGTGTTACAATAATGACACTTTATAATTTTAGTGTATTTCTTGAAATAAATAGTTCTAATGGAACAAGAACGAAAATATAATCACTTTTAAAAAAATTGGCACTCGATTTCAAGTTTCCTATCAAAAGTTATAAGCTCTTTACTTTGTGCTTTAATATTTCTTTAAAAATAAATAAAATTCCTTTTTCCTTCACCGCATAAATTAAAACTAAGGGGGTTGGACTTAAGCACCTACTAGTATGAATCACTATCTTAAGCCTTCATATGACAATACCATATAACTAAGGGCTAAGAATTTACACGGGTCTTATGCCCAAGAAAGTCACATCGGATTACCTTTTGTGGAAAAAAATTCCATTTATGGACTGTGTCGAAAATAACTTGACACACCAAAAATAACAGCCTCCATATTTCTAAAATTACACAGGATGAACACAGGATCCGTGTGTACAACCAAATAAGGAAATTTTCCTAAACTACAAATCCCTAAAACCTCACTAAACAGGAACTCTGCAAAAAAGAAGAAAAAAACTCACTATCGAATGTGAAAAACCCAGAAACTATTTTTCTGGATTTGTTGTCTCACTGGCACAAATTTCTAAGCAAATTTGTATGTCTATACGTACCTACATTTGCCTCTACAAAACGAAAAAAACTCAAAAACAAATTTTCTCCATCAATGGTCGAGTTTACAATCATTTTTAGGGTTCTGCCACTTTCCAAATCCAATGGAACCCTTTGTTTTTCATAAAAAATTATGTTGCAACAAAATACTAAGAAATTCTGGAAAAAAATATAAATATTAAACACTCTCATTTGCAAAATAAAACTTACAGATGGATGTCAACAATAATCTACCACTCTGATATATAATAAATGGAACGATAAACAAATTGTTCCAATCCACAAAGAACTCAGATTCTAATAAAACATCACACTCAATAAGCTGAAGGCAAATCACCATAATAAGTTTACAAAAACCTTTGCAAATAAATTAACAACAATATCATATATTATTATGGATATATATGTAGTACAATGAGAAGGATCCTTTCTTATATAGGCAAGGAAGAGCAATCTACGAACTAGTCAAGGCCATAGATCAAACCCTAAATCAAGGAAAGAACTAGTTAAGACCATAGATCTAGGAAATAACTAGACAAAAGAACTAATTAAGACCATGGATCAAGGAAATAATTATACCTAATAACTAGATAATATCATCCTGATATTTAAAAAAGATAATGAAAATATCCACATATAAACTGTGGGTGATAATAAATAAAATAGAAGGTAAATAAAAATACTTAGGTGAACATGAGCTAAGGTAAATAACCTACTCTAACATATACAACTTGTTTTCTCGTCCTTGGTCTAGAAATGGTTGTCATTGTCTATCACTAGGCCTTGTACACCTTAGACACCACATATAATGACCCTACCGTTTAACCAATCTAGGAACTTCACTACATCCCCTCGAGTGGTAAAAATATTTGAATGTAGTTCTCCTAATGGTTTTCTACGTATTGTAAGTAATCTATCCAACCCCTTATGTTTTTCCTTATGTCTCTTGATACAAAGATATCATGCATAAAAATAGATAAAATAAAAAGGTATCTATCATGGTAGTATTGTGATGTGGTGTACTTAAGATGCTAATATTGATCCCCTTTGTCCCTTAATACCTTTGAAAATGCTTAGAATGAACTGCTCTTCCTAATTTACATGGCTCTAGGAACTTTGTATGCTTGGTAAAGGAGGAATGTAGACTTTAAATCCTAGTTTGAGGGCTTCATACATACATGGTGGTTTTTGTAAAGGATGTGTATCTACTTTAGGAATATTTAGGAGAGACTTGATTATTTTGTAATAGAATTACTTGATAATCCCAGGTGAATTATGAAATGCATTTTTTTTCTTGTATAGGATTTCAAATGTTATATATTCACATTATTCCTAACCTAGGGAAGATAAAATGACACAAATAATATTTCCAACTTATAAAATAATCATTCTAGAGGGTATAGGACAATACAAGTTGGCCACACGATAGTGTGGCCTAGCCCTATTTTATATAGTCACATATAAGTATTTAGTGATGAAATAAATATAGTTCGTGAATGATGCGCGAGGATAGATTCCTACCTTGGATAATTAATATCAAATGAATGAAAGATAGATGAGTGTGTGTAATTTAGAAATTCATGAGAGAGAGAGAGAGATAATGATATGTCAATGTGTCTTATAATGTGATCATTTGTCTTAGTATATGAACAAATCCAAACATGTCAATTCCAAAGGATAAGTTACCACATTTGAGTGTCTACACCACCATCAGTCCCAAAAATTGTTTCTTATCACATTCCAAAGGATAAGTTACCACATTTGAGTGTCTACACCACCATCAGTCCCAAAAATTGTTTCTTATCACATCATGGTGGAACTAGTGGACTGGAAACTATTTTTATGACAATGAAAGAGGCACATTTGTTGTATGATTACTGAATAATGTACAAATTAGGTCTTTTGTTATTTTTTGTCTCTAATAGTAGTTGCTGACAATTTGTTAGCATAGTAATTCCTACAAGAATCTCTATAAGATGTCCACTTGTCAATTCAACATGTTACCAGTCAACTTCACCTACTAATGACTTTAATGTATTTTCTAAATAATCACAATGGGTGTTGATTGAATGGGATTCCTCATTAACGTAATCAAATCCTAAATCTATGGTTTATTTTCTACTATATGTGTGTTGAATTCCTCCCAACTACTTGGGGGGTCTAGTTGAAATATATGATGGTTAGAAGTGTTAGGAGGATTAGTATGGTTTTAATCTTTAATACCAATCCCAACTTTTTTCTACATGTTAAAGGGATTGTGTAAAAAACAAAAAAATATTTTATCAAAAAATAATGTAAATTTGTAAATATAAGAAAATTATTAAATTTTCTTCTAATTGGCACAAAAGTAGTTTTCTTACATCTTTTCCTATGCAACATTGTTAAAATTCCTCCTCACATACCTTTCATACATGATCTTTAGATGATTTTTTTGTGCCAAAATAGTGTTTTGCAAAGCATGGGTAGAGGGTTTAGAGAGAAACTCACTTCTAGGTGGAGAAAATTGAGGAAATACTCAACTGCACTTTTATATATTTTAGAATTAGGAACATACTTATGTGGTTTATAAGTGCATACATGACCTATAATTTCATGAAATACCAAACCTATATCACATGACCACATATGTGATTTTGAAAGCGTGTACACATGTTTTAATATTACATACACATTTTGGTTTAAAACATGAAAAATGGCCACATTTTGGCCCTCTAACTCCATGTACTTACCATTTTTTACTTCGTATTGATGGATATTCATTATTCCAAGTTTTTAATCTGAATATCATGTATTCCATGTCTTGTGTGGCTATTTTTTTTATCAACAAATTTTCTTGGTCTTAACTTTGTGCTTGATTTTGTACATGACATATTTTTCTACTATGCTTAGCTTCATCATATATTGTGCAAGTCTTATAGTACCATGATCCATACGACACATAATTATTTTGTTACTTGCGTATTTTTCCATGATTCATATCATGTATGTCTCTTGGAAATGAGAACCTTTACTTACGTTTTACATTTGAATATCTTCTTATGCTTGATACATCATTGTTTATAGCTTTCCAACATAAGGAATGCCATTCTTTGTGTTATATTCCCCATTTTTTCCCCACAATATATGGGCATATCTTATTCATATAATTACATTTCTTACATTTTTTCCATAAAGGCCATGATACTCATGTGCTTACATTACTTATATTTATCTCATGTAGAGCATATTGCAATTTTACTTAAACAGATTACATCACTGGCTCATGTGGGGAAAAATATCTTATTACATGCATATTTTTACAAATATATCTTATCATGTTTACATCAATTTCATTATTTTCTATCTTAAACATGGTACATGTAATCCCTTTCTTTTGAGATATGTGCTCCAAAAATTTATCCCAGTTATATATTCCATGCATTCGATCTTCATAGTCCATGACTCAAGACATTCTATATTATTTTTCTCCTCTAAAATAGGGAAATTATATGTATTTTTTCCAATATGTGTGTAACACATGACACTTGCTCCAACCACATGATATATTCAAGACATTTCCTATCCATACTCACTTTTATATTTGTTTTATATTACATTATGTTTATTCATATTTGATTTTTTTTGCTAAAAAGTTAACTTAGAAATGTATGCATGATCAAGCATAGGTTCTGAGACTTAGACTTCTATAGGGGCATCCTCACAATTTTTAAACAAACTAATTACATAGTTTCGAATTTATCTTTCCTAGTTTTTCAGTGGGTTGTCCATATGGGAGTTTATCTACATATATTTGTTCTTGCACGTTTCTCAAAAACATCCTCTTACCTAACCACCAAAAAAAATTAGGTGTACTCTTTACAATTTTCCCTTTCTCAATTTTAGTAGTTTATGTATATATTGAGAATCAACCCACATACACATGTTCCTTGTAGGTTTTGTAGGTCTATTGGAGTTGCTTCATAGGTGAAAACTTTTTAATGTACTTTTTTTTTACCTTTAGATGTAGGCACATAGAAGTACATCGAAGTGGGAATTCATGTTGACACCTAATTTTAGTATGGGGTACTTATTAGTTAAAATTACATCATTTTATCTAGCACTTGTGATTTTTTTTACTATTGGTCCATATTAGGATCTTATTATCATGTTTCAATGTATTTTATTTTTGTTCATTTTTTTTATTGAAACACACTTTTATATTGATATGATCAAGAAAAGTACATAGGGTTTCCAACCAAAAATATGGGTGGAGAAGTCACACCCCCAAAATTCACACCAGGCACACACGTGCCATAGGAAAACAAAAGTATACAAACAAAGAACAAGTCACAGAAGTGACGAATCACAGAGCACTAGGAAGTAGCAACTAACATGGTGGAAGGAGGAGGCGGTGGTGGATATCTATGTGAATTTTCACCCCATCTCATAGCAGGAGGGTCTGGAGAAGACGATGGAGGATCCCATCCATCACCCTGATCATGGGTTGGATCAATCTAGTGAGTCGGCAAAATAGTAAGAGCCATATGAGGAAATTTATCAGGGGGGACACCCCATCTAGAACCAGACGTTGGATAGGAAGATGGACACCCAAAACCACTACCAATGTTGTGATCGAAGGGAGGATCTCCCTAATCAAAACCATCGCCATCTTGAGAAGGAGGAGGACCTCCCCAATGATCACCACCGAGCCATTGGAAAACACCACCGGTTTACCACTGAGGAGGGGAGGAACTATGTCGAGTCTGGGAACACTACCACTAATGAGATCTTTGACCATGAGATGGAGGTCGAGAAGGAGGTGGGGTGTGTCACCACAATAGAGAGAGGTGGCACGGTAGGGACATAACCCTACTGACAGAGCGTTACCCCAGTGGGCGAGAAGATCTTGGAGATGCTCCACTTCCAAGTGGGATTTCTTCGCCTAGACTTGGATCTAAATCAATACATGAGCAATAATTCCAATTTTATCATAAATAGAAAACTCCAAGATAAGTGAAGTTTGATTAAAAATAGAGTCATTTATAATCTTCAAGATTTCAAAAATAATTTCTGCATAAAAATTTTGCAGCCAGCAAGGTTGAGTCCCCAAATAAAACAATTTTTCAGGTGACAGGTTTGGGATAAAAAGGCTGGAAGAGGAACTGAATCCGTTTCCAGGAAGACTAAGAAAGCAGGAAAAACCAAAATAAATGCATGAGGGTTTTATGATGCTGACACACAAGACACAAAGGATTAGTAACCCCAAGATGTTGAAGATGTTTCCCAACTGACAAACCTTGGTAAAGTAAATACCAAAGGAAATGAGCCTTCTTCGGTTCTAAGAGAGCTTTCCAAATGTTTTTGAATATGTGCTTCTAGACCTTGTGTGGGGATTTGAGCTTCTAGGTCGTGTTCAAATTCTCAAAAGGAATGTGTTAAGGTGCAAGAAACTGGTAACCAAGGTGGGTTTGTACCGACTAAAGGGAGTCACAGTAGGCCAATGCTAATCACACCACCATTGAGCAAGAGGAGCAACACCAATTTTTTGAAGCATCTCTTCAGGTATGGCATTCTAAATTTCCTAAATAGACTCTTTATCTCCATTGTTGAGAGAAAATTGAGCTTTAAGAAGGACCCATGGCTTCCAAGAACAGGTGGCTTTACAAAAGAGATCCCCCAGCAGTTTGATTCCATGTTTAAATAGTCGAAGGATTTTAATCCATGGGACCATAGCAAAGGGAACATTGTGAAAATTGATAACAGGATACCACCACAACATGTGTGAGTTAATGGACAACCTGGTCCTAAAACCATACCCCACCTAGATTAGGTGGGGTTTGATCAGTTCCCAAGCCTTCTAGATACTCTTCATAACAAATGATCCTTTGATTTTGACTAAAACATAGAAGAGAAATATACTTTACAGACCCATATTTTTCCAAGATTTTTTACCAAATGGAGCCCCTTAACAGATGCAGTGATGAAGAAAAATTTTCCAGGCCTCATGACCCTCTTTACCCCTAATAATCCACTTAACACTGAGAGCAATGCCTTGTATCTGAATATCAATGAGACCTAAACCACCTGCTTCTTTATGAGAATAAAAAATGTCCCAATCCACCCTGTGTAAGCCCTTGTGACTAGTGGTATTAGCCCATAAGAAATATCTTAATAGCTTTTCCATCTTAGCATAAGTAGCTTTAGAGGGTTCCCAGCAAGAAGAATAATGAACATGAGTAGCAGCGAGCACCTTAGATAAAATTTGGAACTTATCAGCCAAAGAAATGGGTTTGGTAATCCAATAAGCAATTTTTTTCTCGGCTCACTTAACAACATAAGACCAGAAAGTAACGGGAGTATCTTGAAAAGTAAGGGAATACCCAGGAACTTGAATTGGACCCATGTTTGAATCTACTTCCAAGCATAACCTATAAGCCAAGGAGGCATAGTATCCATAGATTATTTGTAACATTGAGTCTTAACCCATTAAATG
The DNA here is from genome assembly GCA_019776745.2 of Taxus chinensis. Taxonomy (NCBI): domain Eukaryota; kingdom Viridiplantae; phylum Streptophyta; class Pinopsida; order Cupressales; family Taxaceae; genus Taxus; species Taxus chinensis. The sequence continues at coordinate 24,830,779 of CM034150.1, read as the reverse complement.
GAGGACCCTGAAGCCAAACAAAATATATCCAAACATTGCAAGGTGTTGTTAACAGATTATTCATTTCCAGCCAATGTTAAGAAAGAGTCATCAATAAAATGGCCATTAATAAGCTACAGATCAGAGTTAGGAAGAGAAATTCCCTTAACCAACCCTTGTGAAGCAAACTTGGGAAGAAGATAATTGAACCCCTCCACAACAAGCACATAAAGCGTTGGAGCTAAGGGACAACCTTGTCGAATGGATCTGTGCAACTCAAACATGTCAAAGTAAACTCCATTAATGGTAAGCTTGACATTAGTATCCTAGAAAAACATATTGATAGGCTGGATGAACCTGGGGCCAAAACCAAGAGCTTGCAACATTGCAGTAATGAAAGGTCATCCAATCTTATCATAAGATTTTTTAAAGTCAATTTTGATAAAGAGAGCCTTTTGATTAAAAATATGGGCCCATTTCATACCTTTCTAGACTACAATGATGTTATCTAGAATTAACTTGCGCTTGATGAAACCAATTTGTTCAAAGTGCACAATAAGAAACAAACGATTACGAATATGGAGAGCTAAAGCTTTGGCAATGATCTTATATGAAACATTCAGCAGAGTAATTGGACGCCAACTAGTGATGAGTTCAGGATCTCCATCCTTGGGGATAAACTTGATATCTCCTTGATTTATCAAATCCCCGAGAGAATTGTTGGCCATCACTTCACAATATACATGATGAAGTTAGGACCAATAGTATTGAATAACACTTGATAAAACTCACATGAAAATCCATCAATACCAGAAGCTTTGTCAATTTTCATTTGCATGACAGCTTCCTTAAGTTCATCAACAGAAAGTGGGCGATCACAAGTAATTCTCTAAGTCTCAGAAATCTTGCAAGGAACATCCTGGAGGTATTGAAAAAAATTAGCATCCCTCTCAGGAGTGTAATGTTACATAGCAAACACCCCATGATAGTATTGCACAAAAGCTTGTAGGACATCTTAGAGGTCAGTGTGATGACTAGAGGCTCCCTTGATTGTTTGGATTGAACTAGAGGCATGACGGGGATGAAGGAAAGCAAATAATTATTAGGTAACTTGATCTCTGATCTTAAGCCAATGCAACCAAGCTCTAATTTTTGCTCCACAGGCTTGATACACTTCTTCCATCCTGAGTTTGTGTCACCATTGAGCCACCTCATTCTGAAGGTGGGTGTTGAAGGGCGAGTGCTCCAGGGCTTTGGAACTTCTTACATATTCACAAGAAGAGGCCTTATGCATCCTTCTTCTTAACAAAGATTCATGTTTCCCAAATAGACAGAGAAAGGACGTAACTCTGGTAATGGCATCCTGCCACCAAATAATACAACCATCTACACCAAAAGGACGTTCAACCAGGTTCTAGATGTGAAGGATGTGCTCCACAGTTCATTGATGCTACATACGAGCAGTGTTAAGATAGAATTGAGAGTTCTGGGGTTTGGAAGGATTTGAATGCCACATAATTTCAAAAATAATAGAATGATGATTTGAGAGTAGAGTCCCTTCCCAAATAGAGATAGGTCTGCCTAAAGTGGAAGAAAAATAAAATGCCCTTTATTTCAAAAAGAAGGCTCGATCAAGCCATTTGAGAACTCTGTCATCATCTTATTAAAGGTTGGACCAGGTGAACCAAGAAGCATAAGAGGCATGCCAAAAATAGTGATTAGGATCATAAATGCCAAGTTTGTTACGCATGTAGATTCATTCTTTGTGTTCCCCCACATACCATCGCATAGGAAGACGCCCAAATTTATCATCAGAAAACTCCACCATGTTGAAATCCCCACACAAAATCTAGTGTGCATCAAGTAGCTCATCAGCAAGCCACCACCAAAGTAAAGACCGCTCAACAGCATCATTGGAAGCATAAATGTTAGCAATGCCAAAAATATGACCATACATATCAAAAAGGGACCAAACAACCCAATGTGAGGGGTCAGAGCCCCAAGAAATAATATAATTTTGCAGAGAAGGAGAGAGAAGGGTAATAATGCCCCCTTTCCCAATCTCATGATTGGAATGGTGACAAATGGCACCTGACCATATAGTACAAGTAGCAGAGTGGAGAGGAAAACCAACAAGCTTAACCTCTTGCAGACATAGCACATGCATTTGACCAAAATTTTGACAATTATCCCTAACCGTGTAACAACGAGTTGATTCAGTAAGTCCACAAACATTCCAAGAGAACAAAATCATTGATAACCATCAAAGTGCATTTCCAATTCCTCCTCAACAAATGGTGAGCTTATTCGCAGAAAGTGAAGAGCCAACAATTTTGGAAAAAGGAACATAATCACTCATCTGAAAAGGATACCTCTGCGACGGGACATATTCTTCATCCTCAGGAGGAGAAGGACTACGAGAACACCTGCGGGTGGACTTGGAACCAGAGATGTCAAATCTTGCCTCGAGAAGAGGTTGTGAAAATGAAGGCGTAGGCGCAGTGGTGGACACTGCAATGGAGGAACGTTGGATGAGAGAAGGAGCCATTAGTTGTTTATTGACCAAGGGAGCCAAAACAGAGGTAGATCCTCCAACAGGTTGATAGATAGATTGTTGGGGTTTAGGGTTTTTATTATGTGTGAAAATGGTCTAACCCTCTCCAGCAGACGATACCTGCTTAGGGGTGGCATTTTTCTTATCAGTGATAGGCGGGGCTAAGGAGGCCATTAATAGACATTCCCAAATCATGTGGTCTGCAGACTGGTAGTGAAAGCAAGTGTTGGGCATATTAATATAAAGGACACACTGAGAGAAGCGGGTGTCACCCACATGGATATCAATGGTTTCTTTGAAGTCTTTAGCGAGGTCTACTTCCACACAAATCCAACACTGTGGACGGGCTGCATAAAACTGACTTGGCTCATGGCAGACGAAATGCCCAATGGGTTTGACTAGGTCTTCCAAAAAATCCACAGGGAAGAGGTAAGCCAAGAAATTCCACCCAAACTGGCACTTTAAGTTTAGCATGCTTAGAGACTTGGAAGTCATGCATCCATGGGTAAAAAATCACCAAGGTGCCCCGAATAAACCAAGGGCCATGATTGACAATGGCCTTGCAATGTTCAGGGTTAGAAAAACGGAAAAGAAAGAAACCCTTGCTAATGTTTTGGACACCCTCAAGCTTGAAATCGTGACCTTTTTAGTGGTTGTGAACCCACTAAACAAGAATACTCTCCGAGGGGACATGGCCAACAAAATACGCAACTAGAGTAAAAGATTCAAGCCAAGAGCATGTCTTTTCAAATTGAGGTAAATGTAAAACAACACCAGGCTCAACCAGAGGGGGTTCATTACCTCGTCATAAACTTTCAGAACAAACGTGTGAGCTCGTTTAGTTATCGGAGGCATGGTCGATCAAGTTCTTGTCGCCAAAACCTACATCAGAAGATGTAGGAATACTAGCTACCACCATTAAAATAGACAAGCGTCCATCGCCCAAAGGGCAAAAAACGTAATTAAGAACACTAAACATCGAATTAAATGTCCCACTTTGATCAAAAAAGTTGGTGTGACAAGTGGTATAGAGCCGCAACCACAAGCATAGCCTTTAAAACCCTAGCAGAGCAATTCACACCTCCTCTATTTTCAATTTTTTTGTTCATTTTGTATTCTCCCTATTTTATTTATGTTCCTCTTTTCTATATCTTTCCCTTATTTCTCATGTGTTCTAGTGTTTCCCCTACAAATGTGGGAAAATTGCATAGGTAAATTCTCAAGGATTTTGTTATGTGGGCCCTTCTAACCCTTTGTTGGGTCCCTGAGTTTTTTGAACTATATTTTTCCTTTTGTATGTCATTTTGTGCAACAAAAGGGTCTTAATTTGGGTTCAATAAATCCACAATGCATAGGTTCCTTAATTCATTTATTACATGAAGCTAAGAACTTAACAAAAGCAAGGGATTGAGTCTCTTTGTAATTGAAATTATTTATAGCATGAGCATTGTTGATGCATTTATTTCTTTATCAAGCATTCATTCTTGTAGGAAACTTCATCTTAATTTAGATTCAATAAATCTACAATGCATAGGTTCCTTAATGCATTTATTACATGAAGCTAAGAGCTTAACAAAAGCAATGGATTGAGCCTCATTGTAAATTGAAATTATTTATAGCATGAACATAGCTGAAGCATATTTCTTTATCAATCAAGCATTCATTCTTGTAGGAAATTTCATATAGTGTGGACCTGACAAATGTTACATTAAACTTACTTCTTGAAGCATTGATTTGACAATAGGTTTGTTATTTTTGTTTTTGTTCATTGTTGATGGGCCTCAAGGTAGTTCCACTCTTCTTTGGTTTAATATAGGCCTAAAAAAATATTTTCCTTAATCATTTGATAGATCTAGTTACCCTATTAGGGCTTGGATGGAGGAAATCAATTTCTGAGAGATCGGCGAGTAATTTCATAAATACGAGTGCAGCTGCTCAAAGCACAATACTAAGTCCCATTAGGTGGCCAAAAATATTTTTAAAAATTGATCACTAATTTTTTGGAATAATTATGGATGCATTGGCTCTTTGTATATTTAAGCTCATAACAATACATGTTTGGTTATTTTAAATATGTTTTGTCACATTTTGTTCGTGGAAAATATTTTGTTGGTGTACAAAAAAGGTCAAAGGTAGCACACAATTATATGTTTTGACCTGTCATCAAATTATATTTCACTAACACAATACTTGTTAGAACCATATTTTGTATGTTTTGACCTCTCACCAAATTATATTTCACTTACACAATACTTAGAACCATATTTTGATGTTATCCAAAAAAAAATATTAATGGTCCTAAAAGAATGTCTTAACTAATTTGACAAACTAATGTGCTCAATAGAATTTTTAAATTATATATAAAATTAGATATTCTTCTTAAACCTGCATTGTCAATTCTTATATTAAAAATAATGAAATTTTGATTACTCTTTTTATGTGCTATTATACTTCATTGCAATATTCATGAATAGATATATTACATTTTAATGTTAAACTACCATAAAATAGAGACTTTGGAGTTTTTTTAAAGACCTATTTCGGTCATTGTATAAACTTGAATATAATTTAAGTATTTCTATATAGAACTAGAATGGAGGAATCTATTGACTCGCATTCTTGTAGATATATGCAATTTTTCATTTTAATGCATAAAGCATCTCGTTACACTCTTGTGATACTTTCACAAAAGAAAGTTCTTGTGATACTTTCACAAAAGAAAGTTCTTGTGATACTTTCAAAGAAAGACTTCCATAGAATGAAGGAGAACAAATTATTTATATATTACCCTTCACATGGAAAGCATGTACTAAGTTTACAAGATGAAAGAAAACAAAATCTCCCCCACAAATCACTTTACACTGCTTGTATTATTAAAGATTATATGATGCGACTCTCTTGATTGTTGTGGATCCTCTTGAAACAAAATTCGAGGCTCCTTGGTCAAGCTTGACCCTGGCCTTTTGAAATAAAACATTTATAATAAATGTTCAAGCTTTTCCTTGCACATGAAGTTCTTGGTCAAATATGTTAAATCATTTTTTATAGAGTGAAGACTACTCTTGTAAGAATTTATTCATTTTGCTTGTGGAGATCACATGTAACTTCACGTTCAAATCCATGTCTGAAAAAATAGGATGAGTTGAAGGAAACAAAACGAATTATATTATAAAATATATGAATGCTAACTGTTAAAATAGGGTAAATCCCTAAATTTAATTAGGGGTGTGGTATATTTAAATTAATGGGTTAACTATATTATTCAATTTTGGATGGTGATGATATTGTAATTAATGGGTATAATTACATTAAAATTTTGGAAGTAAATTGTCACATTCAAATCTCTAATTAATGAGTAGATTTATCAGATGTAACCAACACTCACAACCTAATTAATAGGTTTTATTGTTTCAACCAATCACAAAAATCGTATTAAAAAGTCTTAAATATAAAAAAATGTAATTTGTTGAAAGAAATGGACATCACTACTTTATGAGTGTTGGATAAACTTCACCATCCAATGATAAATGTAGCATACCTTAACAATAAAAAAATTCCCAAAACTTATAAATCACTACATTCAATTTTAAATGAGACAATACCCTAATATCACATCCAATTTTAAGGATGGTATACCCCAAACTCAAAATGCTACCACATCTAATTCTATTCTAAATTTATTCCGATTCATTAATAAACCATCACACCCCATCTTAGTGAATGCATATCTCAATATATAAACAAAACTACCACATCCAATTCTAAATGCCCAATTAACTACCACACTTGTTGGTGCCCAATGACATCCCATGATCTTTACTGTAACAGTAAAAGTCTACTGTGTCTGGGGGCAAATCACATGGATGTACAATTAGGATCTCTTATATATACCTACGTAAGACTTTCTAGTGACCACCTTCCTGTATTTCTATGCAGTGCCAGCACTGGAAATACTATTAAAGTATGAAGAGAAAACTACTATTATTTGGTCAAGCTGTGTTGTATTCACATTTATCCCTCTCATATCACGTGCCTGGATGAAGTTTGAACGTGGTCTGCACACTCATGTTTCAATTTCTACTGCCCTAACCAACCCTCCAATGTTTTTAAACAACTACATTGAAATTTGCAGCAAGCCATGATTTCAGTGCAAGTAGTGTACTGATGAAGTCTGAGCGCACAGCAAAACAATATATATTATGAATCCCCACTTTCCCATCTGCTATAAAAAAACAGAGATCTCCAGAAGACTCTTAGAAATCTCAATCTCTGTTCAATATAATTTCCTAATACACTTCCCAATGTAAACTCTGATCAATCTCTGTATAAAATTGAAAGTTGGGTATAAAGTATAGGCAGCATATTCATCAAATAACAGTATTGGAAAGTTGGTTGTAGCACGCTTATCTATGCTGTCTGTCTTTTTGTCTATGCATGTGATTTCCTATTTAACTATTTAGTGGCTCCTGATCTGCGGTTATTAAACAACTGGTTGCGAAGTTTTTCAGCATTTTACAGCATTTTCTCATCCATTGCTATCCGAGGAAGCAATCATTGGAGGGACTGTGCTTTGGAGTAGAAAATCAGCGTTAAAGTAGTTGAGAATTATGGTATTTACTGTGCAGAGCACCAGGAAAGGGAAGGGAAGAATGAAATCTAAGAGGTTTGTATTACTCATGGAGAAGTTAATGCTGGTGGTGGTGGCGATTGTGCTGGCCATACTTATCACTGCCTGCTACTGCTCAGAGGGAGCGTCAGATTGTCTGAAAGTTTTTGTTGGTGACAAAAACAGAAATTTCAACACAGACAGGCATGATTATAAGATTCAGACCTTGAATCGAAGAATTTTAATGGAGAAGAGTGAACTGAAAGAGACGTCATCTGCAAGAAAAGGATCTGTTATCGACCACCATCATCATTCCCAAGCAGTCATGTTTCATTCTGTACCCAGCACACCAAATCCTATTCAAAATAAGTATGTTTTTATTATCCAACTCTTTTTAAGCTTCATTGATTTTATAACCACAAAATTGTAGGATTGTTACGATCAGAAATTCAGAAAGTAAAAATGACAGGGTCTGCTATCCCATAATTTTTTTTTTGGGCTCGTGTAGTTAAAAGAGGCTGAGCGTTAAAAACCGGTGTTCGCAGTGACTGTCCATAGTTTAACAATCAACCACGCACAAAAATTGCCAAACGCTGACCATTGAATACCATGGAAAATACTGCGAACACACCGGCTAGATAGAGCCTTCCGTTAAAATATATCTATCTATCGATGATCAAGATCATCCTCCTACAAACCCTAATATTTACTGAACTCTATATATTTGATATTCAAGGACTCATTATTTTAATCTGTGATGTACAATGTGCAGGTATCCCAGCTATGGTCATCACTAAGAGTGCACCAAAATGGCATAGCCATAGGAACTATTTTGGATAATATTTCATTTACAGCCACAAATTTTGATACCTGACCTCAGTTGCTCTGTAAAACAAGCATACACAGTTTTCAAATACTTTCAGTACAGAGGCATGTATATTTGAGCATATTTTTTTTTGTTCTTGTGAGATTTTGTTTTGGTTGGAAGCTTGGGAGAAACAGGCCTATTTGTTTAGATGCCTTTAAATCAATGGCCTGTTGTTTAGAAGTTTGATATGAATGAAATGTAAGGAATTTTGTGCCTATTGATTATGTAAAGCGTTTATGATATGATTATGGGTTTTAAATGTGACGGCTGTTTATGCCTATCAAACAATTTTTGAGGCTGATAATTTTTTAATATTGTTTTTCAAATTGGTAATGTATTATATATTTTAACAGTTTTTAATATATATTTAAATAAAATTAATAATTATATTTTAAACATAAATTAGAAAATATTTTTATTTTTAAAAATTGTAAATATTATACAATTAAAAATAAATAAACGGATGTCAAATTTAAAGCCTGGATTGCCTTAAATTTAATAATTTTGTTAAATAATATTTGAAGGAGAATAAGCTTACTTGGGTAATCATTATGCGGCTCTTTTTTAATACATTTTTATATTGGAGATCATCGCCACGTTTGCTTTTTTTTCAAGTAGTTGTAAATGGCTGCTTAATATTTTTTTTAAGCAACCCGAGGAAAGGTATACGGTCACCTTAAATTTCATTTATTATAATTTTTAAGTTCGGTTACCAAGAAAAATATTGACCATCTACTTTTTTTTCCCTTAGAGACGTGAAGACTCTTTACATTGAGTCTCGAAAGACAATGAAAATTGGGAAAGGGATGGAGGGTTAGGAGACGAGTTTTTCTTTGCAAGGGTTTTTGCTCGCATGTCATACCGCGGCCACTTTGGGCTCTTTGGGATGGTATTTTTATTATTAAGTTTTAAGGTTTGTCATTCTTTGGGCTTGCTTATATAATGCCCCCCTCTACTTCAAGTCTGGGTATTGATGTCGAGGTTGGAGTTAGTGGAGTTTTGAACAATGGCACCACTACATAAACGTCCCCAGAAGTTTGTCCCCAAAGCCTTCCACGAGGTAATATCTCTCCTCTTGATGTTGTTTTGTTTGTTTCTGATTTCAATGTTGCATGTCAATGGCTTGAAGAGTTTTTTCTCGTCGGCTAATTTTTGGGATGCAGTCCTTTATAAAAGCATGTCTCAAATTTTGGGTTAGCTTCAACTCTAGGCCATGTTCATGGCATTGGGCTTGAGAGCATTCAAAACATGACCAAAGAGTTCTTTCTTTTTTAGTTTTTTGAGCCCTTCACATGCCCCAGCTATTCTAAACCATTCTAAGACCTGGTATGTTTGGAAGTATTTTTTGGTTCATTCCCTCTGGATGCAGGATTTCATTATTTATAAATTTACGACCCTTAAAGTTCTCGTTTGGGTCGAATTTCCTGACATGTCGCTCCCTTACGTGCATTTCCTTCATCTAATTGCCTCCTTCATTGGGTGAGTTATTTGCATGGAGCTGCAATGTTTTTACAATGCCCGGCCCAGAAACGGGTTTGTGTTGAGGTTGACCTCTCATAAGAATTAAAAGAGTTTGTGGAGATTCAAATGGGTAATACATGCTACTCATAATGAGTTCTTTACATTAATCTTCCTAATACTTACTTTCATTGTCAGGCCTCTGATCACAAGATCAAAGAGTGTCTACTTTATGTGCCGCACAATCACCATCCTCAAAGTTCGAATTGTTGAAGACAGCTAAACCCCCACAAGAGGAAGGGTGGCAAAACTATAGGGGGCAGGAAAATAAGAATAATGGTGTCTCAAGCCAAGGTGACCATTAATAATGGATCTAAAGAACCAGTTGTTAAGGAACATACTCCAGGATCCTCAATGCACTTGAGAATCCAGTATTCTAAAGAATCTCCAATGTTCATTACCCTAAGTTCTCTAGCATGCAAAAAGTGGTTGCAACTGTCCTCATGGATATGTTCAAATTCCTTCTGGCCTCCCTTGACACTTCTTTCATCCCAGTTGCTCTTGGACACCCAGCTCACAGGCCCATCTAAAAGGGTATGAAGCCCCTCACGAATATCCCATGTCAAGCTGTGAGCATAACCCCATGCGAAGTGTGGAGTTAATGGAGGATGAATACAATATTGAGTATGCCGATGATGAAGGAAAGTGGAATTGTTATATTTTCTCGAAGCACAATAATGCACAATTCTTGCAAAACCAGTTTGATGCTTTAGATGGCCTCGATATCGATGGTATGGCCCTTGACTCGCGTTTATCATGAATTGCATGTCATGGAATGTGAGGGATCTTATTGACTCCAATCGCAAGTATATTTTTAGAGGCGCTCATCACTCGCAAGAAGTCAAAAGTTTATGAAACTTGGATTTTTTGTGTTTGTAGGAAGTTAAAGTCACAAGTTTTCAGCTATCTACAGTCAATGGTCTGTAAAACCATTTGGCCTAATAGCCTGGTGATTACTAGTAATCATGATGGGGGTGTGGGGGTTTAATTTATGTATTTTCCCCTAAATGACAGCCCTTTTTTATGGATCATGGCGCATGCCCCGCCAATAAGGCCATATGGGCTCTTTTTAATATTGAAAGTCACCCTTTTGGCATCATCAACATTTATGCTTCGAATGATGCGGCAGAAAGAGCAGATCTTTGGTGGTGGTTAGCCAATGAAATTCCTTGATGCATATTGGGTCATCTGTGGTGACTTTAATATGGTTGAGTTTCCCATGGAAAATGTGGAACCTTCCATCGATGTGATAGACAACTTGCAAAGAGAGGTTTGGTACTACATGTGTAATAAATTTGGGTTTTATTTACCCGAACACCTTACGTTAGCCTAACTCTAAGGCCTAGTTCACTTTGTCCAATCTTCGATGTGGATCAGATTGAGTTCTTAAATGGCTCGATAGGGCTATGTTGTCCACTTAATACTTTTTTGATTTTGATAACATTTCATTCTTTGCATGTGGAAGTGATGTCAGATTTCATCCTTTCTTACCACTTTACCATCAGATTTTGCATCACTTAGCAAGCCAAGTGGCCCTTTTGTCATAAAGGACCGATAATTTTTCCTCAATACAACCCTGATGGAACATGGGCCCACACTTAATCATATCAAGCGGGTGTGGAACTTAGTTCCTAGGCCACATCAATTGCACAATCATCATCCACCTCTGTTGTCTAGTTGGACTCAGTGGTGGGTGGACGCTATGACTAGGAATGTCTAGGTTCTTCAGAATTTATGGGTGACAACTGGCCAATATTAGGCAGTTGTTATTATTCCACCACCTCCTCTACACTCATTCCGGATGATGGTCATGCTAGAAGGAAATCCTTTCTCTGATCCCTTGTAACTCTAGGTTGTTGAACTTAGATAGAATATCTAAATTGTTGATAACTATAATGCTCAAGATGCAAAAATTCACACCTAGGATCGATTGGCTTAAAGTGGGGGACTGATTCTCGAAGGAATTATTTCAAATGCTCAAATCCAAGCACTCCTTTTATAAAAATTAGGTCCATCTATGATGGCATAGCTCGGCTTGCGGATCCCCATCTCATGCTCCAAGAGTTTGGTAATCACTACAAGCAAGTGCTTCAAGCCCAACCCCCTTTGCCAAAGAGAATGTTTCCTTGAAACAATGTTTGGTTGTTGTGCCATGTAAAGTTTCTCAGGCACAAATAATTTCATGTGATCACTTGCTCTCCATTGAGGATTTTTAGGAAGAAGTCCATGTAATATGGCCAATGACAAGGTAGTCCGGCTTATGATGGTTTTCCTTGTGAATTTTACAAGGCTCTTTGGGACACTTTTGGTCTCAAATCTTCATCAGGTTTATATGGAAGGATTTCTAGATCTCAGAATCTTGGCCCTCATATCAACAAAGGGAATATCAAATTCATCCCTAAACATGGATATCCCAAGCTGATAAGCAATTAGTGCATCCCATCACTCTGCTTAAATGTGTCATACAAGATCATTGCCAAAGCTTTTGGCATTCGACTAAGCGACACATCCTCCCTGTGATATGTTTAGGCCTGAACAAACTAGATTTATCCAAGGGTGATATATCCTTAACAACATTATTGCAGGTTTTGGCAGGCATGAAATGGGCTCAAAGATACTAACCAGTATGCCCCCTTAATCAAAATTGACTTTTAGAAGGCATATGAGTGAATAGAATGACCATTCGTACTGGTGATGCTCAAAGCCTTGGGTTTCAGTACAAATTTTGTTCAGACCATTAATATGTCTCTTTATACATGCCTATGTCCCATACCATCATTATTGGGAAAAAAATCATAGACATTTGATATTTTTAGATCTATTCAGTAAGGTTTCCCCCTTACGCCTGCTCTTTATGTTATGGCAGCTGCTGGATTTGGATACATTGTTTTCTCAAGCTCAATTCCTAAGGGTTTGTCAAGGGCATGTTGCTATACCCTCCACTGATGAATCCTAATTTCTCAATGGGCAACTTCGCATAGATGACTTCTTCCTTACGCTGACTAAAGGTAACATCTATAACGTCATGAAGTTCCTAAAAAAAAATTGTTTGACTTCTGGCTCCTCTATTCAATGATGCAAAATACAATATTATAGAAAATCCTTCTTTCCCATACCCAATTAGTTGGCATCCTATGATTATAAACAGCTCAATCTATGGAAAAATGTTCAAATTCCTAGGCACCCTTTACCTTCCAAGCTTCTGATGTTGAAGATCTAGTAGTATGGCAGTGTAACGTGTGGCCTAGAAACTAGAATATTGTATCCCCAAGATCGTTGTCTTTAGCAAGTAAAATTCCATATTTTCTCCAAATTTATTGAAGTCACACATGTTTACTACTCCTCATATTGGGTCTCATCTAAGAAGCCTATGTGCATAAGCTTGAAAAACTAGTTTAAGAATTCCTTTGGACCAACTCTTCTTTTAATAAAGGATTCCATAGAGTTTTCTTGAGAAACATGTACTACCTACCCAAAAACTTAGGCAATCTTATTCCTTATTGACTTCTTATGGCAATGGAAAGAATTCTATGCCAAATGGATTATTCAAAGGACGGATGGCAAGCAAGATTTGAAGGTTCTCCTTCGAAATGATATTGCAGAAGGAAACCCTTACGACTGTGTTTCTTAGAAAGGCATTGGCTTTACAAACCTTATCATTTCCCCTATTCCAATCAAAGTGGTGGGTACCTTCGTGATCAAAATCATTTGTAAATCTTGGGAGTGAATTAAATCATTGGTTTTATATGGAATGGAAATGGATTTTGTGATGACCTTTCATTTAATATCCACTATTTGTGGTGGTCTCCTTGTCTTTCAATATCATGATCATTGTTTAGCTGAGGTGCCTTGTATTTCTGCTCTCTCTCTTTCTCTCAAAGTACATAGAATTTGTACATTATCCAAGACTTTTTTCTGCAAGCACACTCAATCTTAGCTATCATTCCAAGAGTCTCAAAGTGAATTTTAAAATTAGCTCTGTCTAGACAAAGATCCCTCACCAATGATACATCGCTTCCTTATGTACCAGATCACATGATCCATAAGATTGTTGTTTTTCATACTTGTATGTGGTGGAAAAAACTAGAAATGGTATGTGGACTCCCCATTTATGGAATTATTCAGTTAGCCAAGGTTATCCCTAGTATTTCACCACATATGCCTATGGTGGGTAAGCTTAACACCCGGTCGGGAATTCAATCCTCACCATTAATAGATAAAGGGTATTTCTTACAATTTGGTCTTCTTGTGTGGAACCCAAAATTGCACACTTTTATGTGGTTTGTTATTTACCAAGGCCTTACACTTAGTTTATGTCTTGTGCATATGGGAGTGATTACCCTCAAATGTCCCTTTTGTAGACATCTAGAAACTTTTTCACACCTTTTTTGGTACTGCCACAAAGCCCAGGGGGCATAAAATTGGATTCATTCTTTCTTCCACCCTTTTTCTTCTGGAATGTTTCACTTGGTAGCATGTTCTCCTAGGAGACAAAAATCGAATGTCACACAAATTTACCCATATTTGACATGCTTTTAGAGGGGAAATTTTATTATGGTTATGGAAAGAAAGGAATTCATGCTTATTTGCTAATGTTGAAGTTGATCAATAATTCTCTATTTATAAAAAGTCTAAAGTTATCTAAATGTCTTATTACAGATTCAAGTCCAATCCAGCAAAGTGGCGATTGAGGTGGAACACCTGCAAACACTCCTGGGCCATTGGGGTGATGCCCCTTGCAATGTTGTTAGAGAACCTTTGTCCCCCTCTCATCGCTCCTCACCACATGGCATTACTAGTGGGTGTCAAAGAGGTGGTGGCCACCGAAGCCACTCTCAATGTCATTCTTTTATTTGTTCACGTCGGTCCCCTTGTAGCCAGCCTCCTTGGAGAAGCTTCTCTCCTCCATCTTCAACTCACCACTGAGGAAGGGATGTCACCCTACCATCTGGGTTAGGGCTCAATGATTGCTCGTAAGCCATACACCCATGACAGTTGGAGTCTCCTACCTCTTCTTGACAAATTTCCAAGGTTGGCTCTTGCCCTTTCGGGCCCCTACCAAAGAAACAGAAGAAGGAATCCATCTCGGCTCAGGTTGGGACATGTGGGATAGTGGCAAATATCTATCTGGTTATGGGTGGCATGATCAGGACCCGCCCCTTGCAAGACATCAATTCACAGTGGTGGCTTAATTTTTTAGTCTTAATGCTTCTTGAAGCTTTGTAATTTTCCTGATTCCTAGGCATTTTTTGCCTAGTTTGGTTCATGGTTTTGGGGTGTGCTTCCATACCGCCTGTTTTTTTGTGAATTATCTTGTATCATTTTACTTGTTAATATAATATAAGATCTTATTCGTCAAAAAAAGACTAGTTTCATTAAAAATGTATGTTAATTGAAGAAAAATGACCTCATAAGATTATACGGCATAGCAATATTAACGGAATTATTATTTTTGGACTGAATCTGTTAACTACACGGCTTAGGTACACAAAAAATTTCAGTTAAACGGCTAAGAACTGAGGGGTTTCATTTTATCAAATTCACCTCGGCCTCATCCCTTATTTTTGGTATCTTATAAGATTATAAGAGTGGAGCCCTAGGTAGTGGCTAGGCAACGCCTTTTACACTATCATACGCATTACCACAACCCATTCGATAAAATAGAAAAAATAATAATAAAATAACTACTTTTTATATTGTATTAATTTATTATTTATCTTAAAATAATATATTTTAAAATTTTCTTTACCTACACACACACACAGATAATTCTCCTAAAATATGGATTAAACCACCCAACAAGCATAAAAAGTATATAAGTACCTCAAAACAATTGGAGGCTAGTATTCTAAACTCCAATTTGATGGTCATTGACCATTCCAAACCCCCGAACCAATCGAGGTGATACCTCAGATTCCACTGAACATGTTGGATTCATATCATATTATAGTTCATTCTAGAGTCCACAAAAAATGGACTCAACTTTTTGAATCTTACATTTAAACACACAATAATGAGAATTGAGCTCAATTAGTCCTTCACAAGACAATGACACGTGTCATATTTTTATTAGAGAACCATGGCTAACAAAACAATAACACATCACAATTCCATAGAAAACCATGCCTAATAAAAATAATTATGTAAATATTAATTGCATAGGGAACCACGCCTTAAAGAGACTAATAAGTTTTTTTTTTTTTAAAATAGGATGGGCTAGAAAATTGATTTTTCTTTTCAATATTTTTTCAACCATTTAATGAAACATAACATTGGTTCTTTCGATAAACATACCATTGATTCCAAATGTAATTGGAGTGGAGTTGAGTTGATATACAACTAAAACCTTACTCTAAAATAATGTTTATATTCAAAGAGAGTCAATTTTATTATAAGTACATAAGGTTTTATTTTAGTTGTTCACTCTTGGAAGATGCTTTCCAATTATTTTCGCAATTTGACATACATAAATAAAACACCTTCTATTTTATTGAGAGATCACTCAATTAGTTAATCCAAGCAAGCATAAGCACATTTATTTTATTTTCTTTCAATGCTTGATCTAATAAATCAATGGATAACTATTAGTTATCAATATAACGTTTAGCATACAAATATTTAAGCCATCCAATTACATCATTATTTTTTTAAGTCGAAAGATTGCACACATAAGCATTTTTGTTTAATGAATATATATTTAATGTATTCAAAGACAACCTTGACATTATAGATAAGTATTCAAAGTATTTATCAAAACCAAATGCTATTCTTTTCCATTAATGTAGTAATGTATAAACAAATTATTATTTTGGCATTTCAATAAGGATCGTAATTCTCCTATAAAATAAAACAAATAGGGGTTATTCCCCCTATACCTTTGTAGGTTTTTGCATTAACTCGTATTAACTTACAATAGTTTATTGCTAAGGTTTACAAAAGAATTACACCATAGTAGTAATAACCAGTGTGTAAGCCTTATTTCATAAGAACTTGGTCATTTTTCATATATAGAGTCCATATAGTGTCATAGCTCAAAATACAAGATTAAGTCCCCTCAAGATTGATTAGAGTATCAAAATAATTAGTGGCAAGCATTTGGGGTCCAACCATTACATCTAAGTTGTCAACTTGAGTCTACAATAAACTAAGAATCCATGTGGAAATATAAGGAAGTTAGCATAATTTGGCATGTCAATCCTTAGCTAAAAAAATAATTCAAATGTATGGGAATATGTCGAACACAAAAGCACAACAAAAATTTATTCCAACTTATTATGCAACAGTTAGCAATTTCAAATCATCGTCAAACTTTATTGACCAAAGAAACATGTGGATCATGTGAATCGTGAAAATCTTAAAACACTATAAATTTTAATGATATTATTTACACCCTAGTTAGATTTTAGAAGGTTATAATACAACTAAAAAGGATGTAAAGGTTTATAAGAGGTAGAAAATTCTTATCTAATTAACTTCCAACATCAATCATTCATAATCAGAATAATACATCCATACATATAATAATTGATAAAACAATAATTACTTGCTCAAATATACAAGACGAGAGATAAACTTACCTATATAAGGTGATGTAGGGATGATCTAAATATGGATGACAATGAAATAAACTCATATGGAATTATAGATTCAACAATGGAAGTTCTTGAACTAAAAACCCAACACAGGTAGGACTGTACAATTTTTGTATAGTCCAAACCTAATATGTATAGTCTTGACCTGAAGCTATACGGTATTGGACCCTTTGACAATACAAACCCTTTACTTTTTGTAGGTTTTTATTGTATGGTGATCTTCCTTGTATGGCACTCTTGCTCTCACAACTTTGGGATGACCTATAGCAAAGTAGTATCGTAGAAGCGCTTTGGATCTACTGGTTCAAAGATTACACAGGTGAATGATGCGAGACGTGAATTGTCCCAAGACAAAACAATGCAAGCATACAAGACTGCAAAAATATGAAAATGTAAGAGAGATAATTGCAATAACACAGAAATAGCTCCAACACAATACGATCAAATAGAATAATGCAAGATATGTACATATAGGAGGTGAATGTGTAACCTCCTACTAGAATCATGGCAATCTCCACCCAGAATAGCGGTAACCAACAACTAGAATGGTGTAGTCAAGTGGTGACTCACACCTAGAATAGTGTAGTCAAGTGTACACCTAAGCAAGCATATCCCATAAGTGTAGGGAAACTCCAAGTGAGGTGGAATATCCCGAATAGGATAATACAAATAAAGCAAGGAAAATAAATCCTACACTAACAAGTAGAAACCCTAACAACCTGCAAAACCCTTCATCAAGGCATTAGAAAACTAAAAGGATAAATCATGTATGTGGCATTGAGGCTAGACTATCCTTGGTGATCTAACTCTCACCTATTGAATCAATCCAATTGTTGCACTACATGCCCTCATTGTGGGATCAAACCTCATGTATTTCCCTTAAGTGCTTCTGTAAGTGTAATGTACCCAGTATGGTAGTAGTGAGATGTGGTATGCCTCATCTATGTGATTAAAACCCTTGTGTGATATGTGGGGGATTCACAATCCAAAGCATTACCTATCACGTGAGTTCATATAGGGGTTTTAAATATTATTCTAAATGGACCCAATATAATGGCCCGTATAAAGGGGTCTAAGGGGTTAAAGTATAAAGGTTTATACAAATATATTGGCGGTAGGGTAGTTGGATCGATAGGGAGGAGGGATGAGGTAGATGTAGAATCCTAAATTCATATCATTTTCATTGTGTATTTTTTCAAAGTAGTGGCATGGTTTTAGAGAAGTAATATGTATTTCCAAATTAATGGCACTACATAACTCTCAATAACTAGGATATCCTTCATAGTATCATAGTTAAGGTTTATTTTTTGTTATTTAGTTTAATTTATTAAGGAGAATGGATGTCATGAAGATTAATAAATTCAACTAATAAGAATGTAACAACATATGAACCTTCACATTATAATACAAAGTTTGATTAGTGTGGAAAATGTGAATAAAAAGAAAGGAAGAGAGACATCAATTTACACATACTGAGGATTTGTACTTTATTATTCTTGTTTGAATTTCTATGGAAATATAAATATAATTTTGTGAAAATGTAAGACATTGAATCCAATAATGAAAATGTGGAAATAAAAAGGGGTATAAAAATTCAAATGGAAAATGGGTAGTTTGGATACATGGTGAAATAAGGGGTATTTTATAATTGAAAAGTTTTATGGAGAGGGAGTGTTAATAATAGAATATTTATATTTATATTTGAAAATAGGGGTATTATTTATTACCCTTCGAAAGCATGTTATAGGGAATAAGTTCACATAGTGAATCTCCATGATTCAAAGAAACTTTGATAACTTTGCCTTGAGAGATCAGATTAGGTAAGAGTTAACATGGTTGGAGGTTTGTATGTTTCTTTGGCTTTACTATTCATACAAGTAAGTGAAGGGTGGTAAAACAAACCTATAGGTTTTTTCCTAAAATTTGAAATTGAACCAAATGCTTTTTATGAGATTTTATTCCTCCTCGGGTTACCCAAAAAACCCTCACTAGGGTTTTAGGAAAAAATAGGTGTGAATGGGTTAAACATCAAACCAATGCTTGAGAATTAAGACAAGGTTTCTGAAGACCATTTAGAGGCATACTTTTAGGGTTTATAAGTTTGAGGGCTAGCCCATTAACTACAGTTTATAATGGTTTTGTCCATGGACCTGTTAATGTCTACATGAGACCTAATTGCAAAATTGAAGTAGCGACTTGGGGGTTAAAAACAAGGAATTGAATCCTAAAATTTTGTGTGCAGGATGAAATTTAAGAAGGGTATTCTTAAATGTTTTTAGTTTCTTGTAACTCCTTTGAGATTCTTCTGAACTACAATATTTTTATATAAAGAGGGCTACTAGGTTTGAGGATAGTCTTATCAAGAAACAAAAGGAAAATACCTAAACTGATCTAACTACTTAAGATTACTTACATCATCACGAGACAGGACGAAGAACTATAGCATTTTGAAATGGTGTAGGGAAATTAATTGTTACAGAACATTAATGTGAAAAGTTTCAAAATTTTGACAATTTAAAATTTCAGGACAACACCACGTCAAGGAGTCAACCCATCACATCTACAAGCACTCAAGCATCCCTTCCCCAAGTACTTTAGAAGAATCCAACTCAAATCAAGCATTGTCAAAGAGAGTTGCCAAATCATAGTTGCATTTATTTAGATATCACATGTTAGGTGGAGAATGACATGCGATTTGAGGCCTCTCCGGAGTAGTGCCAACTTCGGTATTACATAGGGGGTTCCCAAAACCCAACTAATTTTTATTTTTTAGGGTTTCCCATCCATGAAAAGAGTTTGAGGAAATGTTCATAATATTCAAATAGCTTTGTAGCATGATCGCAAATTAGGGTTTGACAACAACAAATAGTTCCAAACAAGTGACAGTGTCAGAAAGTTACAGAGCTAGAAACTGAGCAGGTCCAAGACCATATAAAAGGGTCATCACCATACAGACAGTTCTGGAAAAAGTGTACGGTCCTATCATAGGTCAGTTTCTAGTAACAATGTATAGAACGAAGCATCATCAGGTTCAAATCTTCCTATTTTAAGACTACAACATGCCATAACTTCCCAAAACCATCTATAATCAGCTAAGTGCACTCGTATTATTGTGTTTTCAAATTTGTATCTTGTTTAGTAGATATGTTGCAAGTATTCATGTGTTATTATCATATTGGTAATTAATGTTGGAAGTTAATTAATTAGAATAACCCCTTGTTGCTAACCCTTACATAGTTTAGTTAATTCACTAATTCTTAGATTATGTGTAATCTAAATAAGGGTGTAAATGTTTTGGTGAACTCGATTCATGACTCAATCCTCCTTTCAAACCCTGGTTTCCCTATGATTTTGTATATACATTATATATTCATAGTCAAACTTGATTTTCATCTACCACATGCTCTAAATCTGGTTTTCACAAATTTCCTTAGGGTCTCATGGTCAATTCTACACTTTCGGTCTCTTTCCAAGGCTCCTAATTTCTGAATCACCTTTTGCTACATATCTCAAGCACAACAGATGTATTTCAAATTCCTTTAAGGTTATTATTAATTTTATATATGTAACAAAAACTTCTTTTTATTTTCTGTAATTTTAATCACACTTTTCAGAAATTCAATTTTATTTTTTTAGTAATTAGGGCATAACCAGAAAAATATACACTTTTGACAAAATTCCTTTGGATTTTTTCTTTCATATAATCATATTCAAAAATACCTCTTTTTCATTAAATTCAAATTTTTATTTTCACATATGATTGTTTTAGTAATTAGACGATGGTCACTTTTTTCTCAACAACACTTTAGGGTCTTGTGATCTCTTCACTGTTATCCCTTCATATGTTGATTCTTATTTATTACCTCCTTGGAGTTTCTTCTATCTTTTTGGTCATTGTGGCCCATGATACAATTTCTCAAGTCTCCTTGTATCATTTACTTCAACGTCACCAAGCATGTAAAGCCACCATCACAAAACTAGTGCAAGAAACAATGCTCCCTAAAATTACAACACCTTCCCATGCAAATTCAATTTTGAGTCATTTTTCATATTCTTTTATTTGTAATGATGACACCTTTCAGAAGGCTATCTTAGAGTCTATTAAAGGTTTAAACCATGTTTTTCAAGATCAATTTCAAGCTATGAATACTGAGATCACATCATTCAAGTGTGAGATGACACAAGGATTCTTCCAATGCCCATATCCATCATGTCTCTACACATCATGATCAATATAGTTCTATGCCCAGTGAAAATCAAATTGACACACACATTATGCATGATACATGTGCCCATATAAGTGAAGTGAGAGTATTACAACACAAAGCAGCTCTGTTATTTTCCAAGAATGCTCGACAATATGATATTATATCTAAGCTACTCAATAATCGCTTAATCACTTTGTTACCTACTCATTACTACCCACGTTATCGAATTAGAAAAATAAAAAGTAAACCATTTTACAATTACTAGGGAATTAATAAACATCATGACAATGAATCCTATGCTCTATAATGATGAATCCATTAGCTTAAACGTAAATGATTTATATCCTTTTATCTACAACATTCTCATATGCAATGATCGCAAGTTCTAAAATCTAAATGGAAACCAAAATTCGTAGAAAATATATCTGATGAACATACTATGATACTGAATGATAAACCTTTGGATATACAACATGAGCCATCTCTTCACAAAGTACATCAGAGTATAATACCTCTTTCAGAAAAAAATACTCTCCATAAGTGACTTACATCATCCT
This sequence comes from Taxus chinensis, assembly GCA_019776745.2. Lineage (NCBI taxonomy): Eukaryota > Viridiplantae > Streptophyta > Pinopsida > Cupressales > Taxaceae > Taxus > Taxus chinensis. The sequence goes on along the minus strand of CM034150.1, from coordinate 24,808,897 downwards.
ATTTTGAAAACGCTAATGACATCAATATCAGTTGAGCATGAACAATTACACACCACCTTAAAGAACTTAAAGCATACACAAGCCCAATTAAGGGGTAACAAAATAGTAGATTCTACACATATCTCTTAACTTCCACAACACAATGAGACAAATTTTGATTCAGATGATGATATCGATTGGGATGTTAGGTACAAGGCACATATGAATGAACCTGATTAATATAAACAATTCTAAAAGAGTAGTTTTTCAAATGACAAATATCTAGGGCCCGTGCCATGTAGGACATTGAATTTGACGATGATAAACAATTTGTGGGTGCATATACAACAGGGAATGATATTGAGAAAAATTTGTTGTGTGAATTATATGTGCACAAATTTCTTCTCCCCGAGAAAATTGAAATTCCAATAAATTTTTATGTGGGAGAGGCACAGTTAAGAGCATTCATCTCTACTCTCAGGCACCAAGGTGAATAGAGAGACTAGAGGGCCACATTTGTGCAAGCAGAGTCTACAATAGGCCTCTTGATGAGGCATGATTTACTTGCCCCAATTCGATTATTTAACAGGTTTGGTCACAAGGATACTATCTACGTCTAGTAGATAGATACACATATATCCTTAAAACTTGTGTCAAAATTTTCAAAGAGCAGGTAAATCCAACGTTCAATGTAAATTTCCTCGCTTGTCAAGTAAGATATCAACTTCTTGCATAACCATACAAGAAAAAGGAAGTATTCTCACCAACAAACCTCTGTTGGTCACTAAAAAGGGCCAAGGACCTCTGCAAAATTATTCTCGAGTTACAGGAGAAATGGATTGGCATGCGGTATCGACCTCCATTGGTCATTGCACCAGTACCAAGATGGAATTCAACAAATGATCAACCCGAGGCCAATTACCAAACTTGGAGAGATAATGTTGTTGAGTTCTTTGGACTTTGTAACACCACATTGGATGAAACTTGACAGACATTTGCCAATAAATATAATTGTTCAAGGATTGTAGAACAATTGAACAATAGGTAGCAGGAGGACCTGTTAAACCTTCAGTTATGGGGAGTGATGAACCCCCATTTTGTTATGTTTAAACCATGTGAAGCCCCATACTATTTTGATATCATATTACACGATGTATAATGTTAACTACACAATGTATAATGTTAACTTCTTATACTTAATGCGTTATTGTTGGTGTCCCTAGATTTCACCCTAAAATCTAGAACTACCCATTTAAAAAAAATCCTTCTTTTTAAAATAATGGGTCTTTTCGTGTTTTTATTGCCAGAAGGTGTCTCTATTACGTTATGATATTCCTAGTGAATCATATGAGCCAATTTTGACAAATACCCTGATGTTGAAACTCATTTTATCCCTCCGCCAAGTTTTGTCTGCCGGAAATTTTTATTTAATTATTTATTAAATAAATAAAACCCCTTTTAAAGTAATTTGTGCTCTGGTTGAATCTTGTTGAAGTTTTGCATGCTAGTATTCACACATCTCAATAGGGTTTTCACCAGGAATGAATTCAGAGCATTGTCTACAACTTCTGGCAACATTTTTCATTTTTATTTATTTCTTTTGTGTTTTTCTCTAGTATTCCCCATTGTATGTCTGTTAAATTTCTGTGGATCCATTCTTTGTTTTGTATAGTCTGTTTAATTTCCTGGAGCATCTGGAGATCATTTACGGCCTCAACACCAAAAGGAATCAGTCTCAGAAGGCTAACTTCTGACCAAAAAAGATGAGTCAAGCACAAAAAACCTCTCCTAGGCAAGTCACACTTTTTGGAATAAATATATCTAAGTTGCAATGGGATTTTTGGTAGTGGCAGGAAAGCAGGAATTTCTTACCTACCTTACAGGGGAATTTTTCCCATGAAGTCAAAGTTACTTAAGCTGTAATGGGAATATTAGAGGTGGTAGGCAGGCGGAAATTTCTTACCTGCCTTGCAGGGTAAAAATTCCCATTATAAAAGAAATTCGCTTAAAGCACCAGCAGGAATTTCTTACCTGCCTTGCAGGGTAAAAATTCCCATTATGAAAGTCAAATAACTTAAGTGGAAGAGGGTATTTTTGGAGCAGCAGTGTAGGGTAGAAATTCCCATCAAAGTTGACTTCCTATTTTTAGAAATTACCCTTGCCAAAAGGTGCGACCCACCTTGGCATTAAACAATGTATTTAATGATATTTATTTATGGCTTTTTCACCCAAAATTGGTGCCATGTATGGAAGGAAAGTCAATGCAAAAAGACAAGCCAAAGAGAACTGAAGGATGCATGCTAAAAATAAATAAAACAAATTTATTAAAAAGCAACCAGCAACATGCATACTTGGGCGCCCAAATTGGATGAATGAACATGATTATTTATTGATTAAATTGCCAGAAATAGGAAGGGCAATTATTAAAAATAGTATGTAGAGAGCTATATTAGCATGGGATGCCATAATGAAGAAGCAATTAATTCTTTTTGCTAAGGATTGCAACCCAGATAGGTTTTGGCACCAAGGGAAGGAGGTTTTTTACACTAAAGAGTGTTTTTCATTGCTAGGAAGCTTCAAGGTTTGGCGCCTAGGGTTGGAACAGCTTGATTTTTACTATAATAATTATATGCATGTTGGTATAAGTGCCCAGGTGAATTAAATAATATTTTTTCTTGCTTTGCATGCAAGCAAAGCCTCAAATTTTAGGGCAGTAGGCTTTATATGCAGATTTTGGTGATAAAAAATCAAGTATTCATGCCCTGGACTCCATCTTTGTCTGAATTAATTACAGTTATTCATCATAGGTGCTCATATAAGTGAAAGGGAGTTCAAATTAATGTCAGGTACATTGAATATATCTTTTGAATCTGAAGAAATTGCCAAATCTGCACAAATTGATCCAATAACAAGGAATTCTAGCAGGATTAAAAGAAAAAGAACTCAAACAAAGATTACTCAAACAAAGATTGCTCCAGCCATGATGAAGCGTGATGAAAGAGAAGGATCAATAGAATCATGCATAGCTTCTAGATTTGTTGATATCAATGATATAGACACAGGCCCTGAATCCATCTACGAATTAATTGACAGATCCATGGCCGGAAGGACATCTCATGTGGGCAATAAAAAGTAGTGGAATTATTCAAGCTTCAACGTTTCCAGTCACAGCTCAGTTGCTTGAATTTGTTATAGAGTGTGCAAGGTCATATCATCCTCTTTCTAGAACAATTCAGGATGTTGTGGGAAAGACAATAATCAGGTTGGATGCACAATTTATTAATTATTGTCTGAAGATTCTGACACGACCAGTGGTGATTGTAATTAACATACTAGATGTTGGCAACATATGGGAGAAACACAAAGCAGATTGTGTGGGCATAATGAATAGCAGATATATGAAGAAACCCAGGTCTCCATCAAATTTCCCAAGGACTCTTCCACGATCCAATTTAGTGCAGGAAGTGGGTGATATTACTAAATTGCTTTGCAGGTTAAATGGAGAAGCCAACACTCATAACTTCCGCTCATGGATGTATGTTTTCGTGAGAACCATTGAGATCAATAGAGCTGATTCGATAATCAATTGGGCGGAGATCATCAGCGACAACATCTGTGAGTAGCTCCGAAGTGTGAGGTGGACGTACAACTTCAAAATGACTTCATACCTGGTATTTGCAACATCCTCGCAAGGTATATTTTCCAAGATGGATAGACGGGGCATACTATCAAGAGATCCTATTTTAGAGTGCTTCCCACAGTTGACAGTTCCTGAATGCCACAAAGATTACAAGGTGGTAAACGATGAGTTCTTTTATGGATTCATCTACAAATAAAATAGTGATATGAAGACCAATAGGGTGAGTAAAGAAGCTTGGGAAATGTATCCTAGCATGGCTATATTTTCATCTAGTTTGCAGACTTCATGTATCTCAGGGTAACCAAATTTTCGGAAGAACCGATTAAGTTTCCGAGGTATTCAAGCGATAAATGGGTCATCATGGAGTTATGTAGGCAGCTCGTGGAGATGCACGACTTACAATCAAAGTGACACAAGTCTACGGGTTTCTTTCCAGTCACAGTGGGTTGTTGTTACGATTTGATGTCACACCAAAAGCTCGAACTCGTAATGGAGAGGGATCTCATCGTGTTAACCAGCTACTACGCCAACACACCCCCACATGATGGACCCAGATGCAACCACGTGAGCCTTGAGCTCACCATGTATTCACCAAATTAGGCCCAACGACATTAGGAGGCAATGACACTAGGACTTCCCGGGAGGTCACCCATCACAGTACTACTCTAGGTCGAGCGCGCTTAACTACCTGGTATCAGAGTTGAACAACTTACTGTCACACCAAAAGCTCGAACTGGTAGTGGAGAGGATCTCATCGTGTTAACTAGCTACTACGCCAACACACCCCCACACGATGGAGTCGGATGTAACCACGTGAGCCCTGGGCCCACCATGTATTCACCAAATTAGGCCCAACGACATTAGGAGGCAACGACATCAAGGCTTCTCAGGAGTTCACCCATCCCAGTATTACTCCAGGTCGAGTGCACTTAATTGCCTGACTCTGTTACCATGTATTTCCTCTTGTAGATCTCCATGTAAGAAGGAACTCTTCACGTTCATTTGGTATACAGGCCACCCTTGGGACGCAACAATAACAAGTACAAGGTGTACATAATGCATCTTAGAAACAAGTACAAAAGTCTAAGAGTAATTAATACCTTCAGCTTGTGAAAAACCTTTTGCAACAAGACGAGCCTTATACTTGTTAATGGACCCATCAACTGTGTATTTGGTTCGGTATACCCACTTACACCTAACCATCTTTCTTCCTTTAGGAAGAGATACCAAATCCCAAGTATGATTCTTCATCAAATAAGAATACTTAGTTGTCATTGCATCATCCCACTCCTGTATCCCATGAGCCTTTGAAAAATATTGTGGATCCTTAGAAATTGCCTGACACAAAATTCCAGAACCTGTAGAATGTGTGTGATGATGCCTAGTGGGTGGAAAATCCTGTATGAAAGGTGTTGCCTAAGAAACTGTAGTACGAGCCCACTCAGGCATAGTGACAACATTAGTGGGAATAGGATCCTCAACGACATCTATAACCTCCATATCAATCTCCTCAAAGAAAGGATCCTCAAGGTGAGATGAAGAAAAAGAAGGAGACATGGAAGAAGATGAAGAATCATGAGTGAAGCGTTCATCAAACTGAATATGTTTTCGAAAAAGAACGTCGTGTATATCAGGATCTAAAAGATGATAAGATCTCGTGTCCTCACAATACCCTACAAAGATCAAGGGTTTACTCTTCTTATCCAAAGCTTTCCTTTTCTTCTTTGACACAAAGGCCCAAGCATGGCTCCCAAAGACTCAAAAAAATGAGACATCTGGCTTAGTGTTGGACCAAGCTTCCTTTGGAGCCAAATGCTCAAGTGCTCTATGTGGTGTGCGATTCTGAATGTAGTTAGCAAAATTAACTGCTTCTACCCAATAGATAGGAGGTATATCTCTAGAATGCATCATAAAGTTAGCCATTTCTTTCAAAGTTCTATTCTTTCGTTCTGCTAAGCCATTTTGTTGTGGAGTATGAGGAACATAATCCTGGTGAAGAATGCCTTGAGTTGCCAAAAACTTATAAAACTCATTGTTGAAGTACTCCCCCCCATTATTAGTATGAAGGTTCTTTATGCAACTAGAAGATTGTTTCTCGACCAAAGCCTTGAAGACTTTGAAGTGTGAAAAAACATCACTTTTTTACTTGAGAAAATAAACCCAAGTATGCCTCGAGAAATTATCAATAAAGGTAAGTGCATACTTAGCTCCATTGAAAGAGGGGGTTGGAAAAACCATCAAATCACTATGCACAAGCTCAAGTGGTGAAGAAGCTCTTTTAGACAAATTCTTAAGAAATGGATCTTGGTGTTGTTTCCCTAATGCACAGTCAGAGTAAACTCCCTCAAGAAAAGAAACTCTGGGAATACCATCTACCATATCATGAGTGCTCAGCTCCTTCAAATATCTGTAATTAAGATGTCCAGATCTTTCATGTCATGTACTCTATATCTACATGAGAAACTAATCATGTCCCTATAGAAGAAGTGTCATCAAAACCCTCAAAGTGATATAGTATAGAACTATGATCAACAATACCCTGAGCAACAAGTGAATAAGGCTCCAAAAAAGTTCGTACTTCTGCCCCATGTGGTGTAAAAGTCATTGTTTTCCCTTGACCAGAATGACAAATTTGATATACATAAAGCAAATTTGTAGTGATGTTAGGAACATATAGTGCATCTTGGATACTGCCACCATCAATTTTTATATCACCTTTTCCTCTAACAGAAAGAAAGGAAGAATCTCCAACCTCAATTTTGGAAGTAGAACTCAAACCTAGAGAAATAAAAGAATCCTTGGAAGAATCTATAACCCAACTGTCTACAAGTGGTGACTGAGATCTCCAAACAACGTTAAGTGCTTTGCCATGCTGATTAGAAGGAGGTGGAGTAGAGTTAGAAATTTTGTGTTTCTTGACTGCATCCTCTAAGACTTGCATTCACTTATAACACCTATGTTCTTCATGACCAAAACCCCCATAAAAAGAGCATGAAAGGCTAGATTTATTCTTGGATTTAAAAGAATCCTTGGGTTTGGAGTTGTTTTCTTTGGGTTTAGGATTACTTTGAGATGGAGAAGGGGTGGATTTGGTTTTACTTTTTGGTTTTCCCTTGCCCTTAGGATTAGATGCAACTAATGCCTTTTGAGAGGTGGAAGACTCAAGGTGAGACAATTTGGATTCTTCCCTAGTAATTATTCCACAAAATGTATCTAAGTCAAGCATTTTGAATGTGTCACCTAAGGCATCCATGCTAGAAAAAAAGGTAGAAGAAAATATTTGAAATGGTCCTCTCAACTTGGATAGAATCAAGTAAACACACTCTTCATCTTTCTTATCTCTTTTACTCCCCTTCAATTGTGTCAACAAATGCTTGAACTTGGTAAGATAGTTTATAATTGTTGGGAAATCTTCAGGATTAAGAGATGTGATCTCAATTTCAAGTTGCATGGCTCTCATATGATCCACCTTACCAAATAAATCCTCCAATTTCTCCCATATTTTGAAAGGAGAGTCACACTTTTCCAAATGAAACAAAAGACTATCATTTACATAAGTTCCTATCAAACCTATACACTCATCAAATTTGCACCGGTACTGGAATTTCTCATATTCTCTAGTGAACACCGGTTGTTCTGAAGAATTTAAAGCCCATAATCCTTTCCGCTTAATTATTGTTCCCATTCTTGGTTTCCATGTATGGCAAAAATCACCAAAATAAATGCAAGAACCAAACAATGCAACAAGAGCCCCCCCAGATTTTTTGCACTTTATAATGAGTGCGTGTTACAATATGACACTTTATAATTATAGTGTGATTCTCAAAATAAATATTTCCAATGGAAAGAGCATTAAAAAATAAGCACTTTTGCAACAAACGACACTCAAAATTGAGTTACCGATCAAAAGTTACAAGGTTTTCAATATTATGCTCTACTATTTATTTTAGTTGCCACTTAAACAAAATAAAATGCTCTTGCCTTCACCACACAAATAAAATGAAAGGGGGTTAGGGTTAAGCACCCACTAGTAGGAACCACAAGCTTTAAGCCCTCATATGACCAGGGGCTAAGGATAATGCCCTTCCGAAAAAGCAAATCATGCACAGCCGTCCGTGGACCCCTGCTAAAAAGGAAAGAAATGTCTTTCAAGAAACCATCTGTTGCACGCCAACCGAGAATTCTGCACCCATAGAAACAAAAACCCAAATCCAATCTCGAAAAACCCAAAAAATGTTAACATGAATCTCGAGACAAACCACCATGTTTCTCTACACAACAAAAAAACCAAAAAAATGACTGCCTCCAAAAATGGTCAAGTTTACAGTCGATCTTAGGGTTTTGACACCTTCCGGATTCAATGGAAGCCTCTATTTTATATAAAAAAGCACACAACAACAATATACAAGCAAATCCTGAATATATGAATATTTAAAGAATTTATTTGCAAAATAAAACTTACAGACGGATGTCAATAGCCAACAATTATTACAGCTGCCAGAGCATCCACAAAGCTAGAGGAATCGAAGATAAAATGTTTTCTAAATATGAGCATGAGTTATTCTCAGCATGACTAAACTTTGATCCATATGGGGTAGTAAAGAAGACAATCTCCTAGGAATACTCACATGTACCTTCATTGGAAGACTTCTGGATGAAGTGCAGAAATGAGTATGAAGTCAGGAAGAAAGATTTCAGCAGGTTATCGGTGCAACAATTGTCTGATTATGGTTTAGCACAGATACATGTAGATCTCGCGGATGGTGGGCATGTGATATTAGACACATATCATCAGATGGGTGGGGATAGAGTTGCTCTTCAGGAAAACATTGGTGGTTGCCAGATGATTGAGGAGAGATCTTCCATGGTTCTGCTTAACACCTCAAACTAGTTGTTGACAAAGGGGTATTGCCTAGACGAAGCTTTGATGAATTAGATCAAATGTAACTTTACCGCATGAAACTCCAACAAAATAAAGCACAAGGGTGAAAATAGCAAGAGGCCAAAGAAACTTAAAATGCACAAGAAGTCTCAGATATAAGAGAAGGCCAATTCTACAACTATTGTGCTAGTTCCATCTTCTCCAGTGTCAACTCATAGCACTTCAGCAGCTCCGGAACCCCAAGGAGATCTTGTCGTTCCTCTGTTGAATCCAATGTCATTTGTATTTTCTCCTCAGCCACTCAAATCTTCACCTCTCCTTATGGAAAAGCTAAAAGCATAGATGACAGAGTTTGAAAAAACATTGTCTTTGGACAATTCAGAGGGTGACAATCACAACACTGTGGCAAATTTGGATGGAGCAGAGTCGGAGGATGAGATGGTGGTGCATTCAGTGACTTCTCTTTCCCTGAGAAGTAATTTTTCATCATGGTTGGATTTGTAGACAATCCAATAGCTAGAAAGGAGATCAACCTGGAGGAACACAAATTGCAGTTGCTCTTGAGTTTGAGCGGAAAAGATAGAAGACCTAAAGTTGCCAAAATAAGTTCTAGGTTGATTATTGAAGAATCAAGGTAGAATTTCTCTGAGTTATTGGTTCCAACAAAGGGAAAGCAAAAGGGAGAGCTCACGACGACAGATATAACAGTGACCAAAGTGCCAATAGGTCAAACTACCACAAAAGGATTAAAGCAAGATACACAGACACTAATGAGCACTTTATTCCTCAAGCTTGACAAAGAGAAGGATGAGAAAACCAAACTTCAAAAGCAGGTTTCCCAGTTATGTGAGATCATTGCTAAGGTTTTCAAACCTTCCTCTCAGCCCATTTTAGCACATGAGCAGGTGAGTAATCATCTGGTTGAGGAGGTGGAAAGTGCAGGTAACCAGGTTAAAACTATTGATGAATGGAAGAGTCAAATTATTCACCAAGCTTCAACACAGCTCAGGGAGGTACTAGCTCATCTGGAAGTTATGAAAGACACATTATCTCAGCTGAAGCAACTGATGACAAGCATAGTGGACGAGAATACAATGACTGAAAATAACCTGGGCATTTTGGTCGAAATAAATAAACTGTCGAAGGATGTTTTGATTGTAAAGCAACTTGTGCCTGATGGATTGGTTGAAAGAGGTAAGCAACTTGAATTTGCAGTTTCTTTCTGCTTGGAGATCTTCAAAATTATGCTAAAAAGGATGTGGTTGTTCGAGGATATTATATTGTCATTGCCAAACAATGTAATTGTATTCACCGAGGAAGAAGTGGTTGGAAATGTTTCTTCCAGTGTAATAATCATTCCCAACAAGGTGCTTGATTCTCTTGAAGGGTTGCTTCTGATGATTCAAAAGAGGATTGATGAAGTTGTTAAAAATTTCATGTTGAATTCAATTAGCAAGATGATACTGCTTTAATCAAATATTAAAAAGTTCGGACCTAGTTTGAAGGAGGTGGAAGCAAACATTGACATTTTGACTGAGGGATTGCTACAATTCAGGACCGAGAAAGAGGCTGTGGTTAAAACAGATGGGAAATTATTGAATTATATGTTTGAAACGTATATTTAGTATCAGAACAAAAAGAAAATGTAGGTGTTACAACTAACAGATCTTATTTTTTCTCCTCTTTCTTCTCTTATTTCTTATGTTCTTGGATGAAATTGTAAGATTAAAGTTACCGGTTTAAAAACCATTACTTTAAGTTATTTGGAAAGATTCTTTAAGATAAGTGACAGATGTGTAAAATTTTGGCTTAAACTCTTGATGCATGTCACTAAGAGAGGAATTCTAGGAAGATGATTTTCAGATGTTCCCTTTACTACTTCTTCATGTTCTTGTTCAGTTGTAATTTCCCATTTGTAATTTCCCTTCTACACACTATAAGTAGAGGAAGAACCTACGTGTTAAAGGATTAGAATTTGTAATCAACATTCTTGTGTTCCAGACTTTGAGTTGAAACCCTTTATATCTTTTTGAAAGCTAATTAATAGAGAGGAGACATATTTCTAGAGAACTTTGTGTCAACGATGCATTTGTTTCTTATTTATTTAGATCTTTGCATAAGATTTGTGTTATCTTAGATCTAGAAACTTTACTTTGCTTTGAATTATGCATTTCTAGATCTATTTGTTTTGTCTATGTGCATGTGACCAACTCTGTCAACTATTGGTTAGGTTGCACATCTTCTTTCTTTTCTGCTCACATTCAATTATTTCCCTCTTCTACATATATACATTTCTTACAATTGCTTACTTGCTGCAAAACTACGTAGCTATGGTGCATGAGCTAAGTGGTTAAAGTAAAACCAACAGATAGGTATTAGAAAATATAATTGACAAAATCATACACGGGAGCCTCACCGGTAAATGAGGGAGATTTATCTCATGACTGCCTAGGTTTTCAGATGTGCATAAAATCTAGCCAAAAACTGTGTTTTTGAAGGAATTATTGTGTATATGCTTGTTATATCTTCCTCAAAAATGGCTTAAATTGATCTTTTTATAAACATTAACAATACCTTTGGAAAAGTTTATGTTGAGTTATCACAAGAGTAAATTGCAATAACACAGGACTCAATTAGTGCATCGACATAAGACTCAATTAATGCATGGGCACAAGACTCGCCTTAGCTCAAGAGTCACCTCCACATTAATATAGGACTCATAATACAACACCGAGCTTGTCTAGGTCATCAACTATGAATTCCTTGAAATAAAGGATTTGCACGAGACAATAGATAGCTCGAACTACTGGTGATACATTTGGCAACATAACAACATAAATAGGAAACGTGTGCCACTACCTCAACCTACATTCATGCAACTTTTGAGGTTTAGTCACTTCAGTTGCTGGGAGACGTGATGCGACCAACAACTAAGGAATTACTATCACAGCGATTCTCTATAATCAATCTAAAAACTGCAAGATCTTCCAGTAATTGACTCTCTCAAAGTAGTCAATCATGGACCTCCTCTATAGTTAGCAAGATTAATTCCAGTTCAAACACCTCAAAGACTACTTCTTCCATAGTTGTACTCCTTAAAATAGATAGTCATTGTTTCAGTAACCATTTAGTTAAGTAGATGTTAGTTACTGCGAATAAACTAGTTCTCTCCCAAAGAGACTAGATTGCTATAATATAAAAGAACTAATACATTTAAATTTATCGGTTCGGTTCAATTAGTTGATTCATTGTAAAAGCATACTCTTTTAATTCAATAAAGATTGCAGATTCATGGGAAAACCTTGTGTGACTTTCAACCTTAAACTTGATTGAAGGGAAGGGGCAAGGGCCACTCCTCCCCAACGAGAAGGGAGATTTACTGTTATTTCCTTTATGTCGTCTTTGATGCATTTACCATTTCAACATTAAACTATATTAAAAATATTTAGATTCTGTCTTTAATATTCTTTACTTTCCATGCATTAAATTTTATAATTGTAGTCAATTATTATTTAGTTAATTCTATTATGAAGTACGTGCTAAGAGCAATTCCTACTATTCCCTTTGTTGCAAACAACCATGAACACCACCCTAGATTGACAGAAATAATATCATTAAAGTACAAGTATCAACAACGCTCATTAGAGAACACATCTTAGGAAATTCTTCATCTCTTCCGCTTGACAGAAATTATTCTCCAGAGAATGAAAACAACCAAGCGACAAACTAGGGAGACTCCGTTCTCAATTCATGATTTTCCGTATTTAATCATTTGATGTTTTTTATGCTCCACTTTTTTAATATGTTGTATTTTATCATTCTAATCTTGTGGCAATGATGTTTCATATTTTATATAGATATTGGTCATATTTTCAAATGTTTGGTTAGTTATTTTACTTATCAAGTGGTTTATTGGTATCATAAACAACCACATGGAATGTCCTCATCTTATTCATATTTCTTTGAATAATATTATTATGCATGAATTCATTCCAATCATTTTGTAGCGTTGATCTTTCTTAGGTAATATGTAGTGTACATCCTTCTAGGATTCATTTGTAGAAGTAATGCTAGTCATTAAGTTGCCAGATGGTCCTATTGCTCAATTTAAGCTTTCCAACCTTGTATTATACAAAAATATAAAGGTACCACAGTATAGTAGAATTTTTATTCTCCCATATTTATAACTGAAATGTTATATATATGGAAAGTATTGATTATTAGTGTGTATACATCCTTATTCAAGGAGATTCCATTTGTTTTCAAATTTGTTATAAATATGGGGTTCACAAATTTCTAAAGACAACCAAAAATCTATGATAGTTTATGCTTCTATCAGCGCTTTTGTATCAAATCTAAGAAATTTTGGCCTTCTAAAGTTAACAAACTATGTATTTTAGAGTCTAAAAAATTTCATAATTTTATTGAGTTTCCCTATTAGATTTATAGTTGGACTCGGAGGAAACAATGACATAACTTTAAGCTCTGCCATGCTTTGCAACGATGACTAAACCCACCTCGCATCCCACACATGAAGGGGTATACACTACACCAAATCTCCTAAACCCTGACATGACAGAGAACGAACTAATTTCACAATAAAATTTACATCAACTCAATTTTAAGTAAAAACTCTTTAGTAGTGAGCAAGATTTATATATTGCAGACTTTAAGTTTCAGCTAAAATTAAAATTGCAATAAAATAATTTATATGTATAGTAATTGTAACCTTAAGTAGTTATATTTTATGCACTAGAACTTCTAAACCTCGAGGTCACATGAGAGTAGAGGACCTTATTTCATAGAAGAATTTTCATTTTGTTAATTTTTTTGTAAGTAAGATTTTTTTTTTGCAATCTTTAAGTTTTTGAAGTTATTACCATTACGATATATTTAAATATGTCTATAATTTTTGTTTTAAGTGTAGTTAACATCTTATTGACATTATTCAAAAACTATTGACTACATACACACTTGTAAACAAAATGCAATTCACACCAATTTCATATCTTTTACTAAATACACTTTCTTCGACGGGAGTAGCCATTTCATGGCCTTATTATTACGCCAAAGGCGTTCCCCCTATGGTAAAGAACCTCCGGATGTTTCTGCATCAATGTTAAATTTGACGGCCTCCCAAACGTTTTTTCAAAGCGTTTAATTTTGACGGCTGTTTGGACATTTTCATTTTTTTAGGCTATTTTTAACAGTTAGCCCTAAAATTCCCAAATCCATGGCATTTTATTTTTTACACAGTCTATGGAGGTGCAGGTCGGGGTCGTCGGTGTTCCAAATCCATTAAACATACTACCTGCTTGGAAAATGATGGCCTGAACACATCTTCTTTGTCATCTTCCTTTTCTTCTGGAAGGTGGCTGAGCTATCTGTCTTGCGGAACAAAAAACCTAGTTGACCACTGTTAGCGTTACTACTCAAATATAGTTTTTGGAACCATATGCTAAAAGGAATAAGAGTTTCTTTCCTTCTTTGATGGCTTCCAACAACTAGCCATTGTCATCCAAAGGCAAAGCCATCGTTTGTCTTGATGAAGATTTGACCTGTAATGGATGGAGTGATGACAACATGTTAAAGTGATGCACTCCAACTGAAAAACCCAGGGGCCAGGTAAGTAAGAGTTACCTTGCTCAACTCTTTTTGGCTGTTGGAGAGTCCCCCACGAACCCTCAAATCAGCCTTAATATCAGTGTTCATAAACAAAGCCCCACAACTATCTTTCCTAGTGACGCTGCTAGAGTTCACAACATCCATGTTATTACTACTGGGCTGCCACTTGTTTTCTATCTTGCTTAACTTTTTTTAGTCGAAATGATTACAAGAAATGTACTGCTTTTTAGCTTTCCAGAAACCACGTCCTATGCTATTTTGAATATTTATTTAGAGCAACATTATAAACTTCACATATTCTGTGTTGTTTCAACGGAGTGCACTCTTTATATCTAGAAATTAAGTAGAGAAAAATCACAATCGATACTTGTATGTTTGTTATGATCTGAAATGCTAATACCTGTATGTCTGTGTATCCAATCCTTGTTGGTTCATCGTAATACTATCTTCCATGTCTACCAACAACAATTCTGTATATCCCCCACACAATGCATCCATATCTTATCCAACCTCTAGCAATTTGAGAGTTTGTGTGATTAATGATGAAAGACAATGGAAATCACCATGGAGTTTCTTCAAGTGAGAACATCCATGATCAAAGTTTTTGTTTCAAGGCCCTGCATTCAGGAAAATTCAGTTTTGTTTCCTCCCAGGCAATAAAAGTCACTGTACAATTCCTCTACTGTTTCGCATACTGATAATTTTAGCTTCTTCGTACAACAATGTTTGCCAAAGTCGGTCAAGAAGCCCCATCATATTTCTGCATGTGGACATGTAAAGGTATTTGATAATGTTTTCGGTTCCAACAACTTTTGCTCAATACATATGGTCAGTAGTTCTTGTAATGGTTAGATTCTAGAGGTTGCCATTCTTCTCTATTTAATACTTATTACCTTGTGTTTGGCTTATGTACAATAAGCCTACTTCAATGACAACTGCAATGTTAAGGAATGAATTGACTTCAATACAGTCTGTTCATTGTTCCCTCAAGTTTGAATATTTAGATAATTGTTTTAGTCGGCCTTTAATTGTTGATAAATATTGAATACGGTAACTCCTATATCATAATTTATAGTCATATAATGGATTGTGTAATTTTTAATCATAGAAAATGCCTTGCTCTTCATATAGGGTTTGAGAGTTTAATATAGGGTTCATGTGTGTATTTGAAAAAAGATTAGAGGGTTAACTACCTGTAAGGCAAGTTCAAAATGGAATATGCTCTAGTGATTGCAAGGGAAATGACCATGGCATTCGACGACAGAGGAGGTATGTTCCTTTATCTCCCATATGAGCTCCTCTTAATCATTTTAGCTAAGCTACCTATCAGGTACCTTGTAAGAATTAAGGCTATAAGTAAAAGATGGAATCAAATATTGTCTTCTTCGGATGTCTTCAAGTTAATCCATAGGAATATCTCTCTTGTTTTTACCCCAACGTTTTTCATTCACTCTTCTGATAGAGGTGAGAAAGTTGAACAACTCCCATCATGGGTTATAGAACCTACAACTAGAGAATTTTACAAATTTCCTATTCCCAAATTCCCAAGACTTATTTTCGGGAACATTATAGTGGATGCTTGCAATGGCATCTACTGTCTTTTTCATGGCCTCACTGTTTTTTCCAAAAGGGATCCTTTTACCATATGCAACCCTGGTAATAACACCTTCAAACGCCTTCCCGAAAACAAAATTGTTTTTTGGAATTTTTCTGCAATAGCCTTTGATCCATCTACCGCCCACTTTACTCTACTACTTGGTCCAGATGAAAACACTTCCTCCTCTTCCAACTCTTCCTAGGAGGGGAATGAATTTGACACAAGGTTATTTAATCGAGATTTACGATTCCCAATGTAATGTGAAGACCTCCATCATGATTGAAGTCACAATACAATCAAAACCCATTTTGTCAATTGGTGTTGATAAAACCTTGTTATGTATCATGACAATACATAAAGCACTGTAACTCATATGGATAGTCCACTTGGATTTAAGTCCCTATGTAGCCATCTCCCACTACATAGCTCAAATGCTGCTACATTGCCTTAATATGATTTTTCATACCTATGAGGAGACACCACATCTTGCTTCCATTTAAAACAATCCTTTTTAGATGCCTAGGCTTTCAGTTATAACGCTTAATTTTTTCCCCTCCTGTTTACTTTTTTTTAGTTTTTAATTTGCAAATACTTCTGCTTTGCATTCTTTACCGTGTCCATTGGTGTTTCTAACTCCATGCCTTTTACCTTTGTTGTTATTTGTTGGTGTTTAGAAGGCTTTGAATGACTTTGGTAGATTGTGGTCCATTTAAAAAAAAAAACATCAAATCACATCTCTAATAATCGGCTTTCTCCATTCATGTATTCCTCAGAAGCGCCACCTTGCCTTCTTCCCTTTATAATACCCAAATTTTCACTTGACTAAAAATCCCCAAAAATTTAGTCCAATATGTTCCTTGCGTAAAAAAATACAACTTTTTCTAAAGACTCAAGAGATACAGAGTTTTGACCCCCAAAACAGATGGTGCATCTCGATTGGGCACACCCCTTATCAACATCAACTATAAAAGTAATAACTATCCCTCTAAATCAAATAACATATACCGTTCGGCGTTCACATTACATTGTATTCATGCGATTGCTAGTATATGGAAATGTTTGTACACTAAGTGATGCAAGTGCTAGTTTTTACCGGAGTAATAAAGCAACCCCAACCCTTTAAATCAATGTTCCTTTCATTCATTAAATTAAATATGGTCGTTAACTACAAATAAGTACCTATATATTTAAATTTTTTTAATAATTTGTTTTTTTCCACGGAGCGAGTATAACAAAGTCTCCGCGAACGGTTCAAAAGGTGTTCGTGGAGAATTTTTTTTCTACTCGTGCAGAATTGGATTGTGAATATTGGAAGTTTCAGAAATGGACAGGACGCAGTTGATGTTGGTGGGGTTTTGCGCGTTTCTGGCGGTTTCTGATCTATGGAATGCATTCACTCCTGCGCCTTCTAAGCCACGCCACCACCACCACCACCATCATCATCATTCGCACCAACATGACTCCATCCCTCTGCCGAAACAAGTCCTCGAATCTGCCGGCATTGAGGTAAACTTTCAAAATTCTATTTCACTGCAGTCTCTCTCTGTCAACTAAGCCTCAATTTTATTTCATCACTATCAGAAATTTTCAGTAATGTTAGGTTTCGAAAGGAAAGAACCAGAGTTTTCTCTTAGTTAGTTTGGTTTGAATTTCTGTATTTATCTTTGTAGTTTTAATTTGTTCAAATTTCTGTATTAACAGTAGTTAGTTTTAATTGGATCGATTTTTTGCATTTATTTTTTTGTTTTTACCTAGGGTTATAAGAAACAAGGGAATTATAAGAATTTGGAGGTCTTGCTTGGTTCCCCAAGGGGACAGTCTCCTAGCACTCCTAAACCCTAGGATTAGGGTTTGTGCAAGTCATGTTACTCTGTGGGATTCGAGATTGTGACGTTGATCTGTGAATTGCAACCAAAATTCTCTTTGCCAAATCCATTTCAATAAAATATAAAAATGCGTTTCCAGTTTAATAAGAAGTACAGGAATCCAGAAAAATCTGATAACCATAATTGATTACACATGGATTATCCTTTTCGGATTTGTGTCAGGGTATTTTTTTTCCAAAACACTTGTCTATCTCATTTGTTTGTTTTTCTGGGTTCCTTTGACCTATTTTGGTCATTCGTGAACATTATTATAATTTCATTTTTTAAATTTAGTTTTTGAGAAACAGTCTTGGCATTTTTGCAAAACTGTATGAAAATCAGCTAGGATGCTGAATTTCGCGAGGTCTAGATGTTTAGGACTGGTCCAGGGTTTAGTAGAGTGGATATCTGTGGATTTTATCAATTATGCTAAAACCATTCACGAAAATTGGCTGATGGATATACCGAAGATGAGAAACCATGCAACACACTCTAGCAGCAACTTGTAGGCTGGTTAGCATTACGAAACTGGTTACTTATTTTCTAATTTTTTTGAATCAGGTTTTTTTCAATGTGAAAAGAGAAGTTGTCCGCAGACAGCCTGTCATTAGTGTAATGTAACCACTATTAGATTTGAAGTCTTTAATCATTGGTTGAGGCTAGCAAAGGGACCAAATCAAGCCAAGGAGGCACTGCTCAGTTGCAGAGGGGCCACAAACCAGAGCCTTGTCTTGTTGAGTATGGAAATTGGATGGCAAATTGATTTCCTGTTTAGGGAAGTGTGAAGAAAGAAAAAGGATTAAAACTAAAAAGACTCTTTCATGCACAATCAGTTTTTCCTCATCGGTTTTGTACAAGACAATAGTGCATTATATATGGGAATGGCATTTTTTTATTGTATATTCAGGACATATTTCATCTACAAGAGAAGCTATCTGTATAAGTTGGAACTCGAATCATACGTTATTGTATTCGTATATTTAACTACTATATCTTATATTGAGAATAGCTGCGGCAAGAGAAAGAGTTTGTGATGGTGTAAAACATTCTTATACATATTGTGAGATTGGTCAAAGGCTGAGACAATGTTTCAAAGAATGCCATGCCTATGGATGATGTTAGCATTTATGACATTGTTTTTGTGTTTGTGGCCTTTGTGCCTACTTTTGCACTTATTTTATATCCCTGCACAGTTAGTGAACTGTCCATTGGTACTTATTTATACCTATGTTGTGCTTATCAAACAGTGCCAATGCATTCCCTCATTTCCTATGCGATCCTCAGATATAAGTTGATGCACGGCAATGATGTCATATTGCATGGAAAGGAAAATCCTATCTAACTGTATGTAACCTTGTTATCCCACGTTCAACTTAAGAGATCAGTTAGAAATTATGATCATTAGCACATAGTATTCACTAAGGAGAGTACAAAGAAACAACATAAAGTACAAATAAAAGCATACCCAAAATTAGAGTATATCTAGGATTTGCATCTATCTCCTCTTTCTTTTATCCTTCACCGAATCATAAAAAGTTAGGGATATCCCCCAGCCCTAGCTGAGAAACATGCCCCTGCACTACAATCTCCTCATCCCTGAAACTTTGGTGCAGTGCAGGGTTTTAAATTCCTAAGCTTGCATGGTTTATGTGCAAGAACTCGCTTAGCCAAAGTTGTTGTCTTGTATTTTGTTGTTGTGTGCAGCTATCTTGGTAGAACCATCTGCAGTAGGAAGTTTGGGTGATGAGTTGTCATAGTGTTCTCCACTCTCGAACAAATTATGTGCAAGTACTAGCTTAGTCAAACAGGGTTTTTGATTCGCATGCTTATGTTGAAGTACTATCTTACTCAAACAGGGCTTTTGATTCCCGACCTTGCGTGGTTTATGTGCAAGTACTAGCTTAGTCAAAGTTGATATCTTGTATTTTGCTGTTGTGTACAGGTTATCTTGGTGGGACCATCTGCAATAGGGAGCTTTCATGAGTTGTCATAGTATTCTCCACCCATGAACAAATAATCACTCACTGTACAGGGGTACAGTGGTACTTGTGGCCTGGTTTTAATATAAGCTGTTTAGTTAAACATGTATACAAATTAGTTGCAAAGCTGTTGTCTAGCTAGTAATCCTTCCCTACAGGCCTCTATGATGTCATTTGGATGTTGGAGCTCTTGTCGATTTTGTGCTTATCATGTAAAGTTTCATTTACTAATTTTTACTTTTTAAATTTTTCTTCAATAATTTCACACAACTAAAGGTAATTTTCTACTGGCGTGGGCTCTTTATGACATGCCATTCATACTGTCAAATTATCCTATATTCAGTTTACTGTTTGCATTGGTGCGCTGGGTGGGTGGAAAGAATTCAACCCACTTTGACTTTTCTACTAGTGTTACAGATCATCCCACCATTATACCTTCACAATGAAAAGATGTAAGACAACCCACCTTGGCTACTCCAGTACTTGCATATAAAAGGTAAAATGTAGTTTTTTTAGTTCACCGCCAAGTGAGACCAATTTGATGTATGATACCTTCCATACCGAGCTCTGCAAGGGGATCTTTTTCCATCTACCTTATATATTTTTCTGTTGGACCACGATTGCTGTTAGACCAAAACCCATAGGTGCTAGTCTCCAATACAATCGCTAGAGTTAGGATCTACGAGAGATGGTTAGTCCATGTCACGAAATTCATGGGGAGCGTTGGACACACATGCCAACAATATCCCCCTCAACATTACCCAAGTGAGTTTCGAACTTGAGACTTGTTGCTCAGATACCATTTGTTGGACCATGATTGCCGTTAGACCAAAACCCATAAGTGTTAGTCTCCGATACAATCGCCAGAGTTAGGATCTACGAGAGGCGTTTAGTCCATGTCACGAAATTCACGGGGAGTGTTGGACACACATGCCAACATTTTCAACAAGGTGTACAACCCTGATCCCCTCTTGTTTCCATCTTTGGTTTCAAACATGCAACCTGCTCTATGGAGTGCACATGCCTTCATCATCAAGCCCACTCAGGTTCTGTCACACAAGGTTAGTAATAAAAAACCCAATAGATCTAGGAAAAAACATCAAGGGTAGAAAAATAGATGCAATGTAACCGAGCCATTTTTCCCTGAGCAAAACATCCATCTTACTGGTCAATGAGAAAACGGGTACCATTAGCAAACTCTACTAGTAGGCTGGATTTTTGCAAGCAGGGGGCATTGAACACTCTAACTTTATGCTCCAGAGTCCATATTCATACAATGATCCCTTTAGTTTTGAAATAAAGATTAGCTTTTTCTTGGATTATTGAGCACAAAAAAGGTTTCCTTTCTCTTCACTATAGTGGTTTGTAAATGAGCAGAGTGATCTTCTTTGGCCCAATGATTTAGGAGAAAAGTTAGCTTCTCACTCATGGTCTGCATCTCATTATTGCTCTCATCTTGTTAGGACTCAAGCTTTTAGAAACTCCAAGAAGTTGTTGCAAAGGGCTAGGCAGTTTCTTATCTGCTCCATATGCATGTCGACCTGGTCAATCTGCCAGTCAGAATGCTCCCAAAGCTCAACTGAAATTGTAACCATTGGGTAAGAATGACCTTGCACAAGTCAATATATTTGTAACACTCAAAATTACAAGAGCTGGAAAATGAGGATGTTTTTTTTTTAAACATAAAAACAAATTACACAGCTGCAATTGTACAAATTTATTTAGTCAAATTGGTTCTTTTGATCTATCTGATAACATCCATGTAAACCATGTGCGGCTGAGAAGGGTGTATCCAGATCTCCACGATCTCGCTTTGTCACTACTTCGAGTGACAATGCTTACTAGCATTTTGGCTCAACCTTTTAAAGGTCATGGGAACTATGTGAAAGTCCTTGGGTCTACCACGAAGCTAATTTCCCGACTTCGTATTCTGGTATCCGACCATTGTCTACCTCATGTTCAGTGTTCAACTTCCCATGATCAGGTTACAGACAAATTTTATTTTAATTGGAGGACTTAGGTGATCAGACAATGCACAACTATCAATGTATTACTTTGGCCAAAGTTATCCGCCGTGCAGGTTACGGCTAAACTCAAAACAACACACTAGTCTTATGAGTTTTAAGTCTTCTGCCACCTCACAACTATCTCTTTCATAGTTATCTAGATCTTTATAGTTTGTTTTTATTTTATTTTCAATTCAACCTATCTTGCAAGAGTTTATATTGTGATAGATGTCAAAGGCCAACTAGGATCATTATGAGATAAGTACTTTCGTTATGCTAAAATGTAACTATATCAACATTCCGCATGTACTTACCCCTTAATATGCCTAATGGATCTTTCCATCTATTTACCATCCCATTTAGTTTCTCATTTCCTGATGTTTGATTCTTTAACTTTAAATTACCTTTTTATAATGATACTCTTCCATTCTCTATACAACAGGATTTACAATCTTAGCATAATAATACCAAGTTTACCGAAGGCTGAATTAAATATATACATTAATATATATATTTAATTATTCCTTTGATTAGCTACGCCACTAAATAACTATTAAATTTAGAAATTAAAAGACAAATGATTGTTACAATAATTGTCCAATTATCAGCTTCCTACATTGATTACTATCAAATAAATATATTTAACAATTTGTGAAAAGTAAGATTTCTCAACTCAAGTATTCATCATTTACTCATTTTGAGACATTATTACACACAAAGTAATTATCTCTTTATTAAAATCATAAATTACATATGCCGTTAAGGTGAATTATATAACCGGTATAATAACTCTCACATAGTGAGGTTTAAATATTTACAATGGGTCCAAGATCCCAATAAATTCAGTCAAAATTCTAGGATTTCATCCTTCTACAAATTGAAATCCAAGTATCTCATTTTGATCCATGTTACGATAAAACTTCACAAAACATGAGTTTCCGCACATCCGAAAGTAACGGTTAAGGGTCCTGCAAGATTGGAGTAGTGGTATGATGTCAATTCAAAATGAACTGACATGAATATTAACTCCATTTTCTGATGCAATTAATTAGTAAAATAAGAAAGGATATACATGTTGTTTTATCAACAAGCATATGGTAATACAGTTGAAAATGATTTACCCCCTGGTTTCTATAAAGATATAGCTATGGATGCATACAAATAGAACAACCAATCTCTATTTCAGCGTAATCAAACTGTAATCACTCAACCTCCGAATTCAAATTATGACCACAAGAAAATCATACTTTATTTGGTATAGATTTTAATACTATTTCTCTTATCTTCCAAATCAACGAGCAACTTAACAAAACAGTCCAAAAATCATCATTACCAAAAACTAATCAAACATATTCTTTCTAGTTAATGAGCAGCACATCATATTGTCCAAGAACATCATTATCAAGGAAATAAAACTTACTTCTTTTCAGTCAATGAGCAGCTCTACAAATTAGCACAAATATCGCCAAATTTACATCACTTTAACATGTTCTATCTGGTAAACGAACAACCCCAACAAAACAATATAGAAGCACCCTGATTACATCATGTAAACATACTCTGTTTAGTAAAAGAACAACTAATTATTTCTTTCATAAGATATCATTATATAAATCCCAATCATGCCACCAATTACTCCTTGGTGCATTTGGGTCAAGCTGTCCTGGCTTTCATGCCCTTACCAAGACAAGCAATTTCTTTTTCACAGTTTTACAAAAATCCAAGTCATATTGCCAGGCTGGAAGTTACAGGTTAAATGCCTTTTTTTTTACACATAACAACACACCCTCATTTATACATGATCTGATTTAGATGTCCATAAAGATAAAATTTCTAGAAAAACAACTCCATGCAAGAGCTTTGACATCCACAATTATCATTCAAGAGATCACAATAAGTTAACAATCAAACCTGCATATAACAACAAAAAAAAGAAAAATACAAAACCCCAACCGGTTACATACCCATATCGATGGAGTTACCCAAATCGATTCATTTATGCAATTTGATTTGTATACTCAAATCGATTTGTTTACAGAAAACACAACTAAATTTCAGTAAACCAAAATGAAAACCCACAAACACAAAGTGATTTTAAACACACAAATTCACAAAACGTTTTTCCTTTTTCTTGTACAGGAAAAACCCAACTCTTTTCTTTTCAGGTACAATTTATCATAATACAACGAAGGAATTTTTAACCATTCTACTTTATTTTTGTAGATCAAAACCCAAAACCCCATCTGCGTTTTTTCTGGGTTTAGTTAAAATCACACAAAGAAACTAAAAAGAATACAAAATCCATCAATTTCCTTTTCAAACTGCATCTCCAAACGATTAAATCAAAAGCTGCCCACAAATTCCTTGATTGCCGTTAAAAATAGAATGTGTATTTCCTCATTTTTTACCAATAATGCAACAGAGAAAGGAGAAGATATTCACGTCTGAAGTAAACCCAGAATCGGCAACTTTCTACTCTTCCAACTCCAACAAGTTGAATCCTTTTTTCCTCGAAAACTCACGCAGGTATTCCAGAAGGGGAGAATGAAAAATAGACCAAGGAGAAATAACAGAAAAAAATATAATGAAAGAGACTATAGTTGGGCGACATATTGAAGAATTTTGGGCTTCCCAATGCTGGTACGTGTACTAGTGCATGCCACACACTTGTGCCATGTGAAGGTGTTTCACTTTTATGAAACCCATAAATTTCAATGTCTAAATAAAAACTTTTGGCTTACATGCCAAATCCCTCTAAAATATATATACTAATTAATATTTCATACACATTTTTTTTACTTTAGTTGTTACCCAACTTAATGGTTAAGTAAAAATTAACCTTCATAATACAAGTCCACATATCTCCCACAATATATTACCATAATAATTAGTTGAATTTCCAGGTTTATATAAAACATTCCAATAACGAAAATCACCAAGTCCGTAAATCATAATTTAAATATTCTCATAAAGCTGGCTTAATATAGCTTAGTCAAATAAAACAAAGGCAATTATCATCGCGGTCATGCAAAAGTCAAACAAAACAAAAGATGACCAAACCGAATAAAATAAAGTAATCGAAATACAAATAACCGAAAGATCCACAATCATTTATGAACCGTTTTACCTACGATTAAGGCCTAATCACGTTTTGGGAAGGATCATCAAGGTGGGTGCGGGGTTATTCGTTTCGTAGTGTCCTGTCGCGCAACAAAAGCTGTGGGTCACGACACGACGAACCAAATGAATTTTACACACAATGATGATCTCGTCTAATCTTGATTAGACTTATCTGTAGTTAATTTAACTTCAAGAAATTTTTGGGATGTTACAATATTAAATTGTGAATGGTTTATGCATGGGTTAGGAGTAGGAAAGAGAGAAGGTTGTGTTGTAGTGGTGAGTGGAGCAGATTAAAACTATTGCTATTGAAGCTTCTAGAATTTGTCAAGAAGCATTCTGTCATTGGGGATTGTCGTGTTCCGGCCATCTGCAGCTGTAGAGTTTTTCTGATTGCTAGCTAGTCTACAATGGTCTTCTGTATTTGATAGTGTCAACAGTGAAGCTACATTTTACCAGCAAATAAACCATATTTTCTACTTCTTCACTACATTGCATCCGGATGAGCCTCACTATGACAATTGTATTTTCTATTGAAGTCCTCTACAGTCAGGATCTTTCCACGAAGGATTAGCTAAAGAATGGTTAGTTTGAAGCCATATACTTTTCCAAGAGGTTTCTACAGGATAAAGAATCTCTGATGCACCAGAATTTGATATCAAAGCATAACCTTGTATTCACCAAGAAGTTGTCTTATACCAAAATAAATGTAATCTCTTTATTAACTGTTCTAATTTTTCTTTCATAGTTTTTCTTTCATAGTTTTCTAGGAGGATGGCAAGCTGACAATACGAGTCTACTGGGACCTTTGGTATATCATACTTGTGAGGTGCGAGGGGTTAAACTATTAACCAAATTTAATAAGTTAATTCAAATAAAATACCAAACATTATAAATAAATATTACAATTAATGCTATAAATTAAAATGAACATAGAGACAATAATTTAACGTGGAAAACCCCGAAGAACCACGGAAAGATTTTCCATTTATTAGAAACCCAGTCCAATACATAACTCCTCCCCTCACTTCTCTCCTGTGAATTCACCACGTGAAATTCACAATTACTTGATATATTTATCAATTGACTCCGCTGGTCAATATAAACCAAATAAACGGGTGTGACTTCTCACGAAGCACCTCGATTTAAATAATAATTGATTTAATAAAACCAATTAACCTTATAAACATATAGTTTATATTAAATAAATTAAAATATATAATATTCTAATTTATTTAATTATTAACTCCTAGTTTAATGCATGTGAACACTGTAATCTTACATGTTCTAACAATTCTTGTATACTTAAGACTAGTCATATTCAAAGAGTCTCGGGCCAAGTAAAGCTGAACATCAGATAGA
Source organism: Taxus chinensis (assembly GCA_019776745.2). Lineage (NCBI taxonomy): Eukaryota > Viridiplantae > Streptophyta > Pinopsida > Cupressales > Taxaceae > Taxus > Taxus chinensis. Next base: position 24,782,842 of record CM034150.1, on the reverse strand, counting down.
ATTCATTCTGGATCCATCCTAGTTTAATGGTATAGTTGAAAGGGGTATGTTAAAGGGTGAGTAGGTATGTTCCCTTGATTTAGATTAATTAATGTGTTACAAATACCAAATACATGTTTGAGGTCCAAATATGATAAATCTTATCACGAATCTAACTTCGGAACACATTTTTCATACTTGAATGCATGATCCATGTCCTAGTGACATAACATTACAGAATCTAGATCAGACTAAGTCTGTCTCCTGCAGATACACTTTTTTTGTGTTACTATAACAAGTAGTTTCCAGACTTCAAAGATAAACATTTTACTGTCATGTTTTTAACTTGCAAGACTCGTTTAGGAAAAGTCAAATGAATACAACTTGTTTTGCATTCAGTAAATGAGGTACACTTTTTACAATCAGTATGCAGTAACTCTACTTCAAGCTTGTAGGATACAAAATAATAAGCGTCTACCTGCAAGGGCACACGTATGCATTCATGCCATAATCTGGGTAAAGAAATTCAACAACCTACAATTTTATAGCTCCATTTTGCTTGCTACATGTGCAACTTATATTTAATGCCAATATAGATAATTATTAACCATCCCAATCGAAGACCTCTGGCCTATAACTGTCGCCCATAACAACAAAAGGATACAAGACTACAACCTTGATGCTAGTCAGTACCTTCACAACTTATATTTAATGCCAATATAGATATTATTAAAGCATCCCACCACTATAACTGCCCATAACAACAAAATACAAGTATAATCAACCTATGGTAAATATGCTACTACCTTCAGGGGGCAAACTCAAGAAGTTAGTAATCGAAATGCTATAATTCTAGTGTGTATAGGAAGCCATCACCAAATGACATCTAAAAGGATAGGCATCCTTCGATGCTAGTTGCCAATTTCATTGAGATACATGACTAACTAATTTCGAACTCCAACCAACTTTGTCTTCTCCATCTAGAAAGCCAATATGACTTGCAATAGGAGGGAATACAAGTTGATGGGAAAAAAAATTAATATGGTTCAATATTAATTGAATCACATAGGGAACATCCCCATGAATGCTGATCTTTACTAGGGCAAGGTTGCTTTGGGTCAATTGATAGCTTTACATGGAAAAGCTCAATTTGAGCCTTAGACCAGTCAATTACCCTATTTGAGTGATTTCTCAATTGAGCCTTAACCAATCAAATTTTGCACAAAACTCAACTCAACTGAGCGTCAACCAATCAATAGCCTGTGAATAACCTCAACTGAGCCGGAAAAACCAATATCCCACAAGTAATTAGAGTAGGCCCTTACCTTAATTTCATCCCCACAAGTAACCTCAGATTATGAGTCGATTTCCAACCAATTCAATGGCCCATGAGTAACCTTGATTTAGCCTCATCTAAAAAATTCTGCATGAGAAACTTCAACTATGAATTTCAACCAATCCCATTGCCCAAATATCTTTAAAATTGAATATGGCATCTTATTTGTGTCCTATTGTTGAATGTTTGAGAGCATTATCCAAATTTATACCCACAAATAACTTCAATTGAGGATTTTCCCAAGGTTACTTGAAAGTGAGGATGTGGAGGTGCATAATGTAATGACCCAAAGGTCCGTCACTTAAGATGATCACATAAGTAAATGATAATGATCAAATAACACTGACCTAATAGTTTGTGATCCAAAGTTTAACCTTTTGGTTGCTAAATCTAATGGGTTCCCTTATCAAAACCTAGTTGCATCTTACTCTTTGATGAGAAGCGTGGGTGTTGCAGCTTTTGTCTTTAGGTACCCTTTAGTGTAAATGCATTTGGGATTTGCTAAGAATCCACCATCTCGTGGTAAAAATTCAAGCCCATTATGGGACATAGAAACAGAAAGGATATACACATAAGAAAGAAAAATAGTATTGCCTACTCAATCTTGTTGTCAATTTCAAACAATAGGGAAATGGTGGGGCATTTTTGTTGAATGCATTTGTCCAACACAAGGTGAATGATAGGAAGATGAAAGACTTCTAGCGCCACTAACACCAACTACAACAAAAGATTGGTTAGTCTCAATGAATTTGAGTCATGAGGAGTAGCGCTCATGTTCATCTCTAGATACATCGATTCAATCAGCAATAGCAAATGGTGGCATTTCATCTATTGAAGACACAAGGGGATTGTTTGCCGTTGCTTTTTTTGACAAATTTCCACACAAAAACCTTTTAAATTGATCGATATGATTTTTTCAGGGAATAGATACCCAGAAATTTTCATGACAAAGAATGCACTGAATTTACACTTGGAGAGAAATCAACTTCATTGGGTATTCCAAAGAAGCATCATAAACTCCACATGCTATGATTTCCATGGAGCAACATAAGGGTGTCTACTTTGGGAGCCATTGTTGAAAAGAACTTGTCAGATGCCTAAGAAAACCTTACCTACTCAAAGATAGTTTCCCAAGATGATGTAATGGCAGCTATCCAGAAAGTGTGAGGAATTAGCTTAACAAAGCTAGATGGTGGCTAACCTCCCTTGACCAAAACACAGCAATTCAGCACCTACAAGAGTTCACTGAAAATACAGTCCTCACTTACCAAAAACTCTGCAAATAGATAAGCTGGGGGATGGTAAACAATCAAGTCCCCCTCCCCAGTGATCGTTGCTGTAAAAGTTCAGTCCAAGGAAGGCAGATTGCATGGATTGAAGAATGTGCCTCTACTGCAAGGCGTGTCATCTCATTTCTCCCAGCAGTTGATTTATGAAGAATCTCATGTCAAATGTGGAAAAACCTGAGCTACTCAGAAATTCCTGGGGCAGTAAAAGTGAAGAGGTGTTTCTAGACCAAGTTTGACGAGGATGTTGATGATATTCTTACTTCTGAAAGGTCTGTTTCTAGGTATTTAAATGTTAGTTTTTTCTTTTACCCCTTTTTCCTATGTTTGCTTCTAATCTTTTGGCTGTTTTTTTAATCCAGTAGCGCTAGGATGAAGCATATGGGTGCCTTGATCCTATCAATCGATAAGTTTAAAGCATTATAAGTAATTATCTATGGAAGGTGAAAAAGCTCTCTCATTAAAAAGGTAACCAGAAGTGCAGAGAATTGTTGGTGATACAGTCAACATGTCTCTTTAGTTCTTCTATTTGCATGTAAATGAGGGACACTAATAGTTCTTAAGAAGTTCCAATAAAGCTAGCAGGGACATAATCCAGTGTCTAGTTGGAAGGGAGGACTCGTAAGACTTCTCTTTACAATACTGAAGACCTGTTGGCCTATTATGTCAATCTAACGGCCAAAGGAACTTTGAATCCCATGGTGACTTCAGAAGTCAGAATACAGATTAGTTGCTAAAGTGGCTATCCTGATCTTGATTTTTTTGCAATATGAAAACCCTTTCCTCCCTAAATTTCATCTGGGTTAATCAAAATAAATTGTAATCCTTCTATGTGTGACCAGCTTCTTGAACATTTCACCTCTCTTTGGGCAAATATCTATCGTAACTAAAGAACAAAACAGTAGTGTTCATGCTAGCCAGTTGTATCTAGGATACCATGGTGTCTCCTGGGTACAAATGGGAATATTGGCAGTTAGGACGGATAAAAATATAATTACTTAGATCTCTCTTCTCTAGAAAAATGCGACTTGCAATAGGAGGGATGATATTTCTATTTCTGGGGCAGCACTTTTCAAGACATATTATGAAGACTCAAGAGTGACAAGGATGTTCATTTAATAGTTCCTAGGTATGACCAAGGGTCTGAATATAGTATCGTAAATTTCACTATAGTTGCATTTAACCAATTCATATTGCTTCATATGCAAGAGGGTTAGATAGAAATGCATATTGTAAAGTGAAGCATGTAGGTCCCTTGAACCTATCTTGTAATTGGTTAGCATTATGAGAGCTATCTATATTTGCAAAAAGCTCTCTCAGTGTAACAGGTAGACAGGAATGAACAAGAGCTATATGGAACACTGTCACAGAAAGATTTTTAGCCTATATATACATGACTTCTCTTATGTACAATGGATACTCAGAAATTAGAGTCAATATGCAATTGAGGGTAAGCAATTTTGGCTAACGATCAGACTGTAATGTCCCCTTTTCCAATCAAAAACCTTTGACCCATTTTGTCAACCCGACGGCCAAAGGAAAAATATAAGGGTGTCTTAAGTTATAATAAATTATTATAAAGTGCTATAAAAAAATAAAATATAATTATTAAAGCACTTATATTAATTTATTTAGCTTAGTAAAACTAAATTGTAATCTCTATGGTAAATTACGATTTGCCTTAAGGGGGCAAATAGTCATTGTAAAGGGATTTATTATATTTTAATCCTCCTAGAAAGGATAATGGCGACTTGGGGCCAAAGGGGAGTAATGGAGCCTAAGGAAGGATAAAAACATAATTAATTTATATATTGTTTTCCCCTAGAGAAATGCGACTTGCACTAGGAGGGAAATAGTTGTTGCGAAAAACATTTAATATGGGAAAATATTAAATGTTTGCATAGGAAAAATCATGTGATGCTCATTGGCTGATTTGAGAAAGGTTGGTTGTTGGGTCTCTTCTTCCTTTAAAAGGGAAGTTCGACTTGCCTCTTCTACAACGCAAATTTTATGCTATATGATAATTTCTGATTTGCATGTCTGAAGCGTTGAGCTTTTGCATAAAAATACTAAGGACGAAAACCCTTAGAATTTTCTCTCTTGTGGACGAAAACCCCAAGAGAATTGTGGTAGATTTCCACTCAGAAATTCTCATTGGTTTAACTAGATTTTCAGTTGTTTTCAACAGTGTTTTTGGAGAATAAAATTGCAGCATTGTTATCATAATTTTTTCTTGTGGAGCTACTCATTCCTTGGCTGGTTTGCATTGTATTCGAGGTATTTCAGATCTGAATATTATTGTCATATCATTTACTGATTTTTGGGAATCAAAGCAAAGCATTTTCAGAATTTTTAGAGGCTTTTAAGAGGCATTTTCAGTCAGTTTATTATGCAGATTTCAGATCTGTATTTTAGTCATTAGTGACCTCTAAAAATCTGATTTTTGATATATTTGGGCTTTTAAAAATACTACAATCAGTTTGTGATCCAAATATAATTTTTTGGTTGCTAATTGTTTTGGGTTCCCACTCAAAACCTAGTTGTATTTACCAGTAATAAATCTTATTTGCAACAGTTGTCTTTAGATTTTGTGTTATTGCATTCGGGATTTGCCAAGAATCCAACTAGGGGTAAAAATATGTCCATTTGGGACATTACAGGTACCATTGGCACATTACCTTCCATATAGTGGTATCCTCAGGGATATTGTTGGGAGTAGGGAGCAACCATAAATGGTTACGTGCATCCTTCGGGTTGCATTGGGCTGGTTAGCAGTGATTCTTATGACAAAGATTTGATGTGTAGGTCGATTATATCATATATTTCACATGTTGTCATACCCTTTCCAGTCGTCTTTTGCATCTTTTTCAGTCATCTTCTACACTCTTCTTGCGATATCGTCTTATCATCCTCTTATGTTCACTTTTACACCTACTTTCAACGCACTCACACCTTCGTCATTATCTTCCTTAGCACTCTAGAGTCTCTTCCTATCACTTTGACTTGCTTTCTTGGCTTTCCCATGCCCGCATTTCTCTCTCAGATGAAAGTGACTATGGTCGATGCTGTCTGTTGAACAGATTTCCCTTGACAACGGCGTTGATCATGGTCAATGTCGTCGGATTAATGTTTGTCATAAGCAATGGCATTTACCACATTCGTTACTGTTGGCTAGCATATAACATTAATGCATTCATCAGGGTATTTATACTTAGTTGTTGAACGTCATTTACACATCTCATCCATCACACATTCAATTTGCGAGTGCTTGCCAAACTTGCTCTAAACGCTTAGGAGGTCTTGAATTTGGTCTTATTTGTCTTCTTTGGAGTCCACACTCGGAGCATTGGGTATTTAGGATCTACAAACATAGGATCTGCATTTGTCATGGTCTACCAAGTCTTTGGAGTCATTGGAGTCTTCAATCAATGGTGTTCCTAGGTCTTCTTCTTATTCGGTTGTGGTTCCCCACATCAACTCTCTCTCATAAGGTGCTGCCAACTTTGGGTGGAAGTTGATTTGTTAATGGTGTCTTCATGTAGGTATGCATCTCTAACCTCTCTTGTTCATTTATTATCATTTCAAATTTGAATACTTATGGATGTTTTCATGCATAGATCAGGATAGGGTAGCATATCTATATATCTATTTTAGGAATTATTTATCGGTTTCCTTACCTTATTATCTTTGCACAATTGTTTATCATTGTGCATTCTTACTTTATAATCTATTGGACCTCTTCTTGTAATCCTTGTGAATGTTGGCTAACAATCTATTGGATATCTTTATCTTCATTACCACCTATGATTACAATCCGAAATCCTTACAACCTTACTATCTTCATCTTACAATCGATGGAGCTAGTTAGAAGTACATACTAATACTTTGAATAAGGATAAAGAGAATAGGAACTCCAATATCCTCCTGATAGGATAGATGTTAGAGAAAGTAAAGCAAGATGAATCCCTTGATTCCATGTCTTGCAACACTTTGCAATCTGATAGGTGTAGCTTGATTGTAATGCATGGACCGTGTAATTAAGGGCAATAATAGAATGTATTTAGATACCCCCTTATACGAGTGATGGCAAGGAATTTGCAGTCTTTCCTTAGATGTTTCCAGACACGAACCTTTAATTAGGCCGTGCTTTGATACGTATAAATGTTTGATTGTTAGATACAATGTGAATTGATTCACTAAGCAACTCTTGTATGTTAGTCTTTTAAATCATAAAAAGTCATTTATGTCGGTAGTTGCCGAAAGATATGAGACCTAGGAAACTTTGATCTCGTGATCAAATACATCCGGGACATGGTACGAAGTCATCCCAACGTGAATCGCCGTATCTGATGCGTTAAATGTTAAAAAAAATCTAAACAAAGTGGACCATTGCAATTGCATCTACACTCTTGCAAATGACCTTCTCTATCTGCATCTTTTGCAGCAACAATCGGAGGTAAGTATGTCACACATTGCTTCTTGTACTTCAATAGGGCTGCAGCGATTCGCTTTGCTCAACCTGCTAATTATATTGACCCGTTTCGTCCTTTTCCTCACTGCTGCTGCTGCTTAGCTGCTCAGATAGATAGATTAAAATGGTTGGCCTACACGGAGACCTGGGATTCCGTGCTCTCTATCCTTTGAATGGCTCTCAAGTTCCCACGTTTCCCATGGGCTGGGTGCGTATAATCTGTGGAATCTAATCCTCGCAATTCTACAAGTAATGTTAAAATTGATATATCATACCTAAATCATTATAAGGGGCCTTCCAAATACAAACTTCGACTTTGAAGGAGTCATGGTAACATGTTTGAACACCACATCCACATCTTTGTATATGCAGCTCTGGTCTTAAAATTCATTTACAGACACTTAATCATGTGGTGCAACATGGTGAAGGTTTTGATTCTGACTACGGCTTGTGGGGAATACACCTATTGCAGTGCAAGTCTGATTGATGACCTCCCCATTAAAGTACAATGAGATGCAATCCACAGGGATTAACCATATCTCATTTCCAAGTGTTTGATGCTATCTATCTCTAGTCATCTTGTCTCTATATCTCAGATATTATAGATAATATTGTTGTGATGGCAAGATAAGTGTGACTGGTGTTGGTGTTTTTTTGTTGCAGAGCAGCTGATGAATGGCTCGGTAGAGAAAAAACTAGAAGAAATAAGTAATGAAATTGTGAGAAGAGATGTTCAGTGGCAGTCTAGGGCTTAGGAGTGCTACGTGGGACCAAATATTCTTGATCGACTTATCCAGATGGTTACATTTATAGAGATTATGCAACTGGGTCACAAACTTCCAGATTGATGCCCCTCTCAGATGCCTGGGACGCTGTCACTAGGAGTCCCGCTATTCCCTGGCTTAACATCCTCTTCTAAAAAGGAGTACCGACCAAATGTGCTTCTATTTCTAGAAGTTTGAATAGTCACCATTGGTAAGACATGATACTGACAAAATGTGTTTCTCTTTATAGCCCCTTGAAAAAGTGGGTGGAGCTGGAGCTGCATACGGTGCCAAAGTTCATATATCTTTCTGCTCATCATGTTCATACAGGTGTGTTCTCTTGGCAGTCACCATTTTGATAAGTATTTTCCCCAAATCTATCTAAAATCCATTGCGAAGTTTTTCGAGGGGGAGAAATTTGTATTAACTGTTATTAATATTTACAACAAGCGCCTTTCGTGGATTCTATGAAAGTTTCTTATAAGAATACTATATTAAGCTTTCGATTTGCAACGAAGACAGGTTCCGTGTCCAAGCATAAACAAAACACTGTATTGTGCAAACTCATATACAATAGGTTAAAAATTAAAACTAGTGCTGTTTCTTTGTTTGTAAGGAAGCTAATCAGTTAGTATTGTTGTTGACTTGACACCACTATCTTCCTAAAGTAGAAGCATAGATGATATACTGAAAAGCCTTTGCCTTGCTTGAAGAAATTAGGAAGAAAAATAATTACTTTGTAATTTAAGAAAGAGAAATATATTTATTTTATCATAACACTTAGCTGATAATGAATCCCATTGAAAGGAATGTATTGTCTTTAAAAAATGTGATCTTGTTAATGTTTTAAAGAATCATAGCCTTTAGTTGAAACAAGGAGATATTATCTAAAATTGGCTTCAGTCATATTTATTTGTTTGTTTTCACTTTTCCTTGGATGGATGAAGTGTGTTGACAATTGGTCTGTTTGCGTGCCATCATTTTGTATTTATTCAGTTGATTATTTCTCACAGGAGACAGCGAGTACAGTGAGTGGAATCGTAATCTTATAATTTGAACAGCAGTATTATTCATTGCATACCTTTCTGGTTCTCAAGGTTGGAATTGCATATTTAGTCTATACCAAATTGTCAACTTTGAGAATTGATAACTTTGATCACGATAAGAGAGAAAAATCTGCTAAATATGAATCCCTTATAAAGTGGATTCTGGGACCAAACACGTTAATAAATATTGTTCCAAGAAGTATGACAAAATCCCAATTTATTAACTTTGATACTTCTGGTTGAACATTTTACTTGACAGTTGTCTCAGCTTATACATTTATTAATCTGACAAAATGAGAATATGAAAATACAAGAAAAACATAATTGGACAAGTGTGACAAGCCAAGCTGAAGCAAACAATAAACAATAAAACCTAACAACTTTCATTAACCATGTTTTTGTTGGATCCGAACATATTTTCCTTCTCCTTTCAAAGAAGATCTCGTGAACTTTTCTGTAGCCATACGAGAGTATTGTAGTAAAAAAGGGGAATATCAGGAAATAGATCTATGTCTTTATTTTATTAGGTATGGCAGCAAAATAGAAAAATGAAATTAGTTCATAAAGTTAATCTCACTTGTTGGTATGGAATATATCAACTTGGTGCAACAAGTTGTTGTATCTTACACAAAATTTTCTCATTGGCTTTTGTTTTTTGGGTAGTACGGACGTCCATTCCCTACATGAAATTCTCCAAAATATCTTGAGTTGATATTCCTAGGAAATTATTTTTGGTGTCTTTCCTCATATGTTTTTTTCTTAAGTGAGATTTTTAATTTTTTTATTTCTTGTTCAGTTCGCATCTTTTCAGACTGTTTGAATATTATATATATTTTCTTGTCTGCAGGAGCACAGCCTTAACAATAAAGAAAATGTTAGAGACTGCATTTCCTGGTATTGATGTGGTACTCTCAAATTATCCCCCTGCACTACCAAAGCGCATTCTCAGCAAATTAGTGCCAGGGCTACAAGTAGGTAGTATTGTGTTTCTTGTTGCAGGTGATCATATTTTTCCAAGATTGGGATATATGGTACCACCTCCCTGGTACTACACTTTGAAACAGAAACGGTTTGGAGTTATTGCAACTACCTGGCTTCTTGGAAATGCACTGCAGTCGTTCCTTCAAAATACCGGAGCTTTTGAAGTAGAGTTTGATGGTGAACTGGTAAGTAAATATCTATGGCCTTTAGCTGGAAAGAGCAGTATAAGAAGTAGAATGGATGTGTGGTGTTTTTCCCCTTCGCAAGTTATTCTTAGGCCATGGAAAATGAACATGTTTTTAAATCTTTAGGTCCAGAGTCGAGTATAAATTTGTATCCTGAAGTTTTTCTTTTTAGATGTCATTCCTCAAAGCATTTTGAAACAACCTCGAGGAAGATACAGGTGGAAAATGTCCAATGAATACAAAAACATCATGACAAACTATGGATAGAAATACTAGAGAAACTATGAAGTAAACCTAAAATGCCTTCTACTCCACAATATTATATGTGTACCTTGAAAAATTCGAGAACTTGTGCACTTAGTATGCCTTTTTCAGGACCATTTCAAATAATTTGGACTCACTTCCTTGTTCCCACAAGCCCATAAATTCAAAAAATAAGAGTAAACTATAACTCTTAGTTTTCTAAATAAATGTTAAAGGATTAAAACAGGGTTCACCATTCAGCATATAATGGTGCTTACAGATTACATCCTCAGAGAACAAGAACCAGGAACATGGACTAATTTGTTTCATTTTCATAGTTTTGTATAAATTAGCTCTAATAATATATATATATATATATATATATATAGAAAAAGGACAAGAACTACGTAAGAGAAATTACATACCTAGAAGGACTTTTTGGCTGAATCAGAAGAAATTAAAGCCATGTTTGTATGGGATTTGATTCTTGCAAATTTTCAACCACATATTTTGCAAATGCTGAAAATTTGTTAAAACTTCAGATTAACAGATTGATTGTGACAAGGAGGAAGATATTATTTGACAACCTTGGGTGGCAATTTCCACACAAAACTTTCGATTCAGACAGTGCGGCTACAAACTTATATATATTTTATCAGTATGGTACTAGAGGTTATGATTTATTGCAATGTTTCCATGAAATCCTGATGTTTGCTTTTTTGCAAATTTCATTGCATGCATTTCAATTAGTTGCAAATCTGTTTAGCCTTTTTGATAAAAAGCATTACTGTATTAGCAAATACGACATATACATTCAACATAGACACATCATTTTCAGATTTGAGTTGAGTTTGTCTATAGAATAAACAAATTTGTTAGTGTAGGATACTATTTTCCTTGTATTTGTTTATTTATTTATTTATTCCTACACACATGGGTTTTTTCCTATACTCATGGATTAGCTTGCTTGGGTGTCATTTGACTGTCATAGGTGTCATAGGAGTTACTGGTTACATTTGACTATCATAGATGTCAATGTCATAGGAGTTACTCTTGACCAACTATTCTGGGTATGGGTGTTACTCTTCTATTCTTGGTCTTTGACCACTATTCTAGGGGCAGTTATACATTACTCTCCTATTTGTACACCTCCTTTGAGAACTAATTCAGTTGATTCAGTTATTAATTCATTTCATATGTTGAGTATTGGAATTCATTCATTTGCATCTTCCTCTTTGTGATTACTCGATTATTGCAACTACATAGTGCATTTGTTAAGCGGAAATCCTCCGATATGGTATTAGAGAATGTTTGGTATACATTTGTCTAGTTTACGTATTGCAAGTTTTATTTTGAAATCTCATGTTTCATTAATCGTTATTGGGGTTTTGTGCAAGTTTTGTTAATTTCATTATTGAGGGTTTTGTAGTGTACTTTGAGGCAATTTTTAAAGGGTTTACAAAAATTATGGGGTGTTTTTTTTTTAAAATCTCAAAAAGCTCAGGATTTCGGAAAAAAAATTTAGGGGGCATTTTTTTAGGGTGTTTGGACCTAGTGTTTGTTTGGGTGGGATATATTTTTTGTGGTTCCTTACAAATCCTTTCCTAGCTTGGCCCTTGCATGCACATAGCTCACTTGTAGAGCTTGGTCTTCCTTGGCACGACTTGGTTTTCATTGCTCAGCTTGGGCCTAACACTTCGAGCTCGAACCTAACACTTCAAAGCTTGGCTCGTGTTTCTGGTCTATTCGAACTCTCCACTGCTCAACCTGATCTCCTCTCTCGACAAACTCGTTTGACTGTGCGTGACTTGGGCCTAACCTGCTTGGTCTAGCCAGTTGCTTCGCTCTTAGGTTCACTTTGACTCTACTCAACTCGTTGGTTCGTGCGCTTGGCCTTTGCTCGGCCTCTTCAACTTGGCTTGAGCCCCGTTTCTTCTGCCTTCAAAAGCCCTAGTGTGGAGCTCGAGCCCCGAGCACCGTTCACTTTGCCTCGACACAAATTCCGACACCTCAATGCTCTACTCTTGACATTGCTGGTCAACTCGTCACCTAGTTATACATTTGACCTTAACCACCATTCAAATCAAAATTCCTGCCTAACATTACAAAGGCAAGTTCTTTTTTTCTTCGAATAAAGTTTATGTTTATGTCTAAGGATTAAATAGGGATTTATTGTCACTCGTTCAAGTGTGAGCTTGTAGGAAAGTTGGCTAGTGATTTGAATTGTAAGTGGGAGGTCTTGTGTTCAAACTTCTTCCACTTCGTTTTTTGCTAAAATTACTTTTGTAAGTGCATTTAAATTGTGTGTAAAAGCATTTAAGATGTTAATTACGGAAAACATTTTATCTTACAACTTTTGACTGGTTACTTGGATTTGAGTGCCGTCTTTTACAAAAGTGATCCTTTTTTCCGTTCCTGTCCTAACGGGCCTATTTTTTTTGTAAAATCACATTCATATTATAAAGTGCTGAAATTGGGTGGGTCAAAAGCATAATTTCAGGGGGGGTGCATTGTGTTAATTCTTTTTGCACTCTGCTTTCTATTCTTTTCTTCTGCAACAACTACCCTACACTATGGAATTGAGTTGAATTAATCCGCTCACGCCCTTTAATTATCAAGAATGAAAACCTAAAATGAACATCGTTTTAAGGGGTAAGGGTTTGCATCATATAACCACAGGCCTTGAAATTGAACCAACTCCTGATGTAGAGAAAGTGAAATGGTACAACCACTGTGATGAAGCTTTTGGATTACTATGTCTGTCTGTGTCTCTAGATCTTCTCTTTCACGTTGAATTTGCCAAAACTCCTAATGAAGTTTGGACTATATTGGAAACACTCTTTGGGAAACAAGATGAGATGAGAGGGCATGAATTGGAAAATGAGCTTATTACTTTGAGCCCCAGCAATTTTGACACACTTCAGAACTTCTTCACAAAGTTTAAATCAATAAGATTGCGCTTGAAGGAATGTGGATTTGACAAGGACTCACAACTTATCATTTCTATTCTTTTAAAACTAGGTCCAAATTACTCATTTTTTGTCTTCACTTTTCATGCCACCAAGGATGCACTTGGAACATCATGGAAAATGCCCTCTTTTGATGTGTTTGTTGGTTAGTTGACTAGGGAACAAGACAAGTTGATACAAATGGGCACATTGAAGTCTTCTAAATCACATGCCTTGATTGCAGGGAATGGGAAACCTAAGACTTCTAACAAGAAGGAGAAGAAACAAGAGAAGAAGGATCAAGGGCAGAAAAAGGATTAGAAACCAGCCAACCCCAAAACAAACACTGAACCCACCTCCTCCGAAGCTAAACCTAAGAAGGAAAGGGTTAAGTGTAGCTATTGCAAGAAAAATGGCCATGATGAGCACAAGTGTATGAAGAAACAAATTGACCACCTCACTCATCTTCTTGAGAAGAATAACATATGGGTCCCTGAATCTATCAAATCAATCTAATCTAGCCAAGATTCTTCTAAGGCAAAAGACAACAATAAAGAGAAAAAGAAGGGCAAAGCTTTAGTTGCAGTAGTGGCTCCAACTTCATCATGGGTCATTGACTTTGGTGCTTCGCACCACATGGGTTCCTCACAGGTTCAGTTTTCTTCCACAAAGCCATGTAGCATGTCCTCTATCACACTGGGTGATGACACCTCTGTAGCAGTTGCAAGGAGTGGGTCAGTTGAAGTAAATGGTGGAACATTCAACAATGTTCTAAGTGTTCCAACACTTTCCACCAATCTACTATCAGTGTACCAAATCACTCACATAGGGAAGGGCGTGAGAGTTGAATTCAACCTAGATTCAATTATCATCAGAGAGCTACACAATGATACTACAGTTGCAGAGGGAAGGGTAGATCACTAGGCACAATTATATACCTTCTCTCATTTTGCTCCCGACACTTCTCTGACTGCATTGTTGACTCACTCAGATGGGGTTAGCAAACTATGGCATGAGCGATTTGGCCACCTTAACTATCGCTACTTGGAACAATTGAGCAAACATGATATGGTCGAAGGCTTGCCTAGAGTTAGTTTTTCTAAAGGTCTTTGTGAGGGTTGCACCCTTGGAAAGCATCCTGAAGAGAAATTTGACAAAGGCAAGGCTTGGAGAGCTACATAGGTATTGGAGTTGGTACACAGTGATGTCTCCAAGCCGTTTCCCAAACCTTCCTTATCCAGGACAAGATACATTCTCACCTTCATTGATGATTTCTTGCGGTACACCTAGGTCTACTTCCTCCATCAGAAGTTTGAAGTTTACAACTTTTTCAAGACTTCAAGGCTCTTGCGAAGTAGTCAAGGAAATTCATTAAAATTTTGCAGACAGATAACGATGGGGACTATGTCAATAACAGTTTTGAACAGTTCTCAACTACAGAGGGGATTGAGTTACAGTGGACGGTTACCTACAGTCCTTCACAAAATGGACTTGCAGAACACATGAACAAGTTCTTTGAAAGAGATGGCCAACTACATGCTTCACTCCATATCTATGGCTCCGCAATACTAGGCAGAAGCTATTAACTTTGCGAATTACATCCAAAATCCGTCCCTCACAAAGCCTTGAAAGGAGTCACTCCTTTTGAAGCTTGGCATGGTCGGAAACTGTCAGTTAAGAACTTCAGAGTCTTTGGATCTCCAGCTATGGCTCGCATCCCTAAAAAGAAACATAAGGATATGGAACCTCAATCAGTTGCATCTTTGTGGGATACCCAGATGGTGTTAAGGGATATGTATGCTTCTTCATTCGACCACACATGAGTTGTTCATTGAGAGGAGTGTCAAATTTCAGGAAGGCCCACTAGATTCGACCCTTGACACTTCTCCACCTTCATCGAATTCACTTGGATTTTCTGAGGATGATTCTGACAATTCTGATGAGCCTGAGCAAGATTCCTAAGCAGATCTCTACTATTGAGAAATTTTTTCTTCGAGTCTGTTCAGACAATCTGCAAGAGTAGTGATGGAGCTTTGCATCTCCTTCCACATCTGGCTTGGCAGCTCAACGATGAAGAGTTTATTCCCAACTCTCCTACTTTATTGCTGGTCCTCTTTGGGCTAGGCGGACATTACAGAGTGCAGGTACTTTGGCAAGGGATCCTACAGATGTCAGATGGACCTGTTCAGAGTTCGGGAAGGGATGGGCCACATGCTTTTCATTTTGCCTTTGCCTTCGATCCATAAACTTTTTGGGAGGCATCTGGCAATCCTGAGTGGGACACTGCTATGCAGGAGTACTGTTCCTTGATTAGGAACAACACTTCGGATTTGACACATCTTCCTAAGGGAAGGAAGATGGTTCAATGTAGGTGGATATATCAGACCAAGTATGCAACAGATGGGTCCGTTGATAAGTTCAAAGCATGATTGGTAGCAAAAGGCTTTTCACAAGTGCCTGACATCGACTACACTGAGACCTTTGCACCAGTTGCCAAAATGAACTCTATTAGACTCACTCTTTCCATTGCCACAACTCATCATTGGGATGTTCATCAGATGGATGTGAAGAGTTCCTTTTCTTCACGGTGACCTAGAGGAGGAGATCTACATGGAGCAACCACAAGGTTTTGTTTAGATTCTTCCTTAGTATGCAGACTTAGAAAATCTATCTATGGCCTCAAACAAGCCCCTCGGGCTTGGTATGCCAAGAT
The DNA here is from genome assembly GCA_019776745.2 of Taxus chinensis. Taxonomy (NCBI): domain Eukaryota; kingdom Viridiplantae; phylum Streptophyta; class Pinopsida; order Cupressales; family Taxaceae; genus Taxus; species Taxus chinensis. The sequence goes on along the minus strand of CM034150.1, from coordinate 24,766,890 downwards.
GGATTCCTTTCTTCTCACCACAAGGTTCACTCAATGCCACTTTGATCCGAATATCTGCATTTTATGGCAGGATGATTCACTTCTGATTCTAGTTCTTTATGTTGATGACCTTTTGATCATAGGGAGCTCTTCATCGTCCATTGCAGCGGTGAAAGAAGCTCTACATGACAGATTTTCCATGATTGACTTGGGTTTGTTGCATTACTTCCTTGGGATTCAAATTTCACAGCTTGACTCGAGGATAACCATTGCACAAAGTAAGTATGCTCTTAATTTACTTGCTCGATTTTACATGGCTGATTATAAGCCAACTCCGACTCCCTTTCTGTTTGGAGTCAAGCTTGAGGTTGAATGTACTTCACCATTGGTTGATGCTACCTTGTATCATTAACTTGTAGAAAATTATATATTTGACTCACACTAGACCTGACATTTCATATGCAGTAGGCCTGGTCTCTAGGTTCATGCAAGAGCCTCATGAGCTGCACTGGAAAGCAGCTAAGAGGATTTTGCACTACATTCAAGATACACACAAATTTGGGATTCACTATGGAGTTGGTATTGATGTTTACTTGGTTCGATACACAAATTCAGACTAAGCTGGCAATATTCGGAATCGCAAGGCCACTTCGGGTTATAGTTTCTCACTAGGTTCTGGCCCAATTAGTTGGTCAAGCAAGAAGCAAAATGCTATTGCTTTATCATCTATTGAGGCCGAATACAGAGGAGCTGTTAATGTTGCCACTAGGGCCATTTGGCTTCAGGGGATTTTGAGTTTAGTATTCAGTACAGGTGACCGACAATCATCATCTACGATAACCAGAGCACCATTCAAATTTGTAGGAATCCAGTTCAGCATCAACTCACCAAGCACATCGAGATTCACATACATTTCATCAGGGAGTTGATTCATGGACAGGTAATTGATCTCAGATATTGTCAGACATCGGAGCAGATTGCTGACATTTTCACCAAAGCCTTCACCGAGAGCAAGCTTCTTCACTTGCGAGCTCTTTTTGGGGTACATGCTACATCAACATCATCTTCGGGGGGGCATTCTAGTCCTTTCTTCTTTCTCTCTTTTTGGGGGGGAGTTTTAACCACTGGATTTTCTCCTTTTCTCCACTTTTTGAGAGTTGCTTTATACTTGGGTACCTCTTTAGGCGTTGCTGGACCCACTTTTTCTACCCACTAAGCTATGCTTAAGGGGGTGTTAGTGTAGTATATTATTTTCCTTGTATTTGTTTATTTACTTGGTTATTCTTATACACATGGGTTTTTTCGACACTCATAAATTAGCTTGCTTAGGTGTCATTTGACTGTCATAGGAGTTACACTTGACTTTTATAGATGTAGTATGTCATAGGAGTTACCCTTGACCGATTATTCTAGGTATGAGAGTTACACCCCTATTCTTGGTCTTTGACCACTATTCTAGGGGTAGTTACACATTACTCTCCTATTTGTACACCTCCTTTGATAGCTAATTCAGTTGATTCAATTATTGATTTATTTCATTTGTTGAGTATTGGAATTCATTCATTTAGATCTTCCTCTTTGTGATTTCTCGATTCTTGCAAGTTGCAACTACACAGTGCATTTGTTGAGCTAGAATCCTTGCAAACTTCGATAAAATTAACCACAAAAATAATCCTAATAAATAGACAATGATATTTGAATGCCAAATGTCATGATAAACAATAATTATAAAACCCAAATGAGGCAATAAAAAATATCGTATAACTTCACAAAACCTTATACATATGCTCTAGATTCTATTTATCATGTAATTTTCTAGTTCACGACAACTTGTTATAATCAATGCTATAAGGCTTTCTAACAGTTGCGACAATTGTTAGTAGAATTCCATAAGTGTCATAAACAAGAATATGTTATTGTCAAAAAAGGTTTATTAAAATTGAAGTGTACTTTTATTAATAAGAAAAATATAGTACACCGCTAATCATACAAAAAAATGGGTTGAAAAGGTCACACCCCAGAATGCAAGTCACATCGAGCCAAAAAGGCCTTGAGAAAAGGCCAGTGCACCTCATGAGGGTATAAAAAAACAGGTATACATAATAAAAGTGCATTTTTAACTAGAAAAAGGTACAAGAAGTAAACGACACTAGAGAAAACAAAGGCCCAAGAAAATTTAAGCCGCCAAAGCAAATATGGTGGTCAAAGTTGGTAGAGGCAAAGGACTATTTGATTTGTCCCCCCAACCACTAGTGGCAGAGGGGTGGGCCGTGCCTGAGATGGGATCTCACCCATCATTCTGCAGTTGTCAGTGCTCTTCTTTATCAGTATTTTGTTGGAGTTGGTGGCGGGGGGAGACGATGAGTGCGAATTGTGAAAATTTCTCTTGAGTGGGGGCACTACTACCACTGCCACCCTTGTCGAACCAGTCTAAAATGCCGCCATTGTGGGCGAGAGAAGGGCACTGAGATTTGGGAGGAGAGTGGCGACTTCCGGGAGAGGAGCTCCCTCGACTATTGGAGCAGTGTTCGTGAAATCTCCGGCCACAACTTTGAGAAGGAGAATGGTTGCACGACAAGTCCGTAGGCACCCAGTTGATGGCGCACAGAGCATTCCCCCAATACGAAAGCAGGGATTACAGGTGTTCCACTTCTAGGTGGACTATATCCGCTTAGACTTGGATCTTTCCAAACGTGAAATAGAATATCCACATTAAACATTTGCCAATAACTGTTGAATTTTGTAGGGAGCATGGCCGAATCCCCCAAGAGAACCATTTTCTAAGTAAAAAAGATAGGGATGAAGGGTTAAAAAAGTGTGGGCAAAACCAGAATGTGTTTAATTGACTTTGGTTGTTGGCAAGCGGGGTAAGTATGGTTTGAAATCCCCATGTGCTTGAGTCTATCTCTAACAAGGAGACCCTAATACATAAGGCACTATAGCGAATGTGCTTTTTTGGGCTCAATGCGAGCTTTCCAGATGTATCAAACATTCTGGCCCAAGTCCCATGCCTGGACTTGAGATTCCAACGATGGTTTAAGGAGTCACTTAAAACTTGTTTTGGGGCGAGGAGATGGTAGCCAATATGAGGTTTATAATGACAAAAGGGGGTAGCCGTTGGCCAGTGCCAATCTCTCCACCAAGGCACACTGGAAGAGATCTTGATTTTGTGCAAACAACTATCAAGTACATAATTCGTAATTTTTGAAATGGTCTTGACATCTTCATCTTTGAGCTAAAATTTAGCTTTAAGCATATCCCATGGCATCCATGCCCGGGAAGCCTTGTTGAATATGTCTTCAATGATTCCAATCACCTTTTTATGAGGTCGAAGGCTTTTAATCCATGGCACCATAACAAATGGACATTATGGAAATTAAGAATGGGAGACCACCATAAGGAGAGAGTTAATTGAGAGCCCCGATATGAGGCTATCCCCTACTCAAATGAAATTGGTTTCGAACAATTCCCAAGTTTTCTATATGCTTTTATTTACAAAGGTGTTGTGTATCTTCACTGACATAGGGGAGAGAAGAAGACTTTGGAATCCCAGGCCTTTGCACGCTTGGCAACTCTAGGGGTCCCTTAATTGATGCAATGTCTAAGAAGGATTTTCCATGCCTCAGATCCTTCAAGGCTTCGAATTATTCATTTGACACTGAGGGTAGTTCTTTGGAGCTTGATGTCCAATAGCCCCAAACCTCCTAATTCTTTGGGCCGGTAACAAATGTCTTACACTACTTTGTGGAACCCTTTACGTTTCTCAATGTTAGCCCATAAGAAGTCTCCGAGAATTTTTCCCAGCTTGGCATATGCTGCTTTAGAGGGAGCCCAACAAGATGAATGGTAAACATGAGTGGCAACCAACACTTTGGAACGAATCTAAAACTCCCGTACGAGAGAGGGGTTTGGTAACCCAATAAGCAATCTTTTTTTCCACTCTTTGAACAACATAGGACCACAACTCAGATGGGGAAGCTCTGAAAGCAAATGGTATGCCAAGAAATATAAATTGCACACTAGGTGAATCCATTGCCATTGAAGTACTTCCAACCATGGAGGTTTGGGAGTGAGGGATTGCCTATAGCATTGAGTCTTTTTCCATTGAATGGCAGAGCCAGAAGTGAGGAAAAAGTAATACAAACATTCCATGGCGTTCTTGACTAACTCTTCTTCCTCAATTAAAGTGAGGAAGGAATCATCTGCAAAGTGTCCGTTGATGAGTTGTTGCTTAGATTGAGGGAGCATAATGCCTTTAACCAAGCCTTGGGCCGAATAGCTGGCCATCATGTAGTTGAATCCTTCAACAACCAAAACATATAAGGATGGGGTGAGAGGACATCCATTTTTGATTGATTCAAAGAGTCCAAATCTAGAATATTGGGCTCCATTGATGGAAATACAGGCTCTTGCATCTTAAAAAAGCATATTACCAAAATGTACAAAGAGATACACAAAACCAAGAGTTTGGAACATGACAATAATAAAAGGCCATTTTATCATGTCATAGGCTTTCTCAAAATCAATCTTCATAAAAAGAGCTTTCTGGTCAGAGACCCTGACCCATTCCATGCCTTCCCATACAACTATCACATTGTCAAGAATGTATCTATGTTGAGTAAAACCAGTCTGCTCACTTCGAACAATGAGGGGAAGGAGATGCTCGAGTCTGTTCGCCAGGGCTTTAGCTATGATCTTATAGGAGACATTGAGGAGAGTAATGGGCCTCCAATTTGATGTATTTAAGGGTCACCAACTTTAGGGATAAATTTATTGTTACCTTGATTGATAAGCTCACCCAAGGAGTTAGAGGCCATGGCTTCAAGGTAGACTTTATAAAAATCAAGGCCGATAGAATCCCATAGGATTTGGTAAAATTCACAGGGGAATCCATCAATTCCTAGGGATTTATCAGAAGTCATTTAGGCATAAAAGCTTCTTTTTAAGGTCATTGAGGGAGAGGGGTCTATCAGAAGAAACTCTTTGAGCTTGGGAGAGCTTGCAAGGGACCACCAGACATTTCATTAAAGCATCTTCTCTTTTAGGGGAAGAAGGTTGAGCAACAAAAAACAACATGGTAATGGTGAACAAAAGCTTGCAGGATGTCAAACAATTTGGTAAGTCTGACATTGGTTGTTTGAATGGCTTTAATTCTGTCAACAATGTGTCTGGATTGGAGTAGAGCAAACAATTTTTTGATTGTTCTGTCTCCTTTTTTTAGCCAATGCAACCTTGCTTTGAGTTGGGCTACTCTTGCTTTGTAAGTTTCCTCCACCTTGAGTTTATGCCTCTAATGAGCAACTTGCTTTTGCAGAGAAATGCTTATTGGAGAGCTATCAAGATCCTCATGAGTTCTGTGAAATTCCTTGGAATTCATGGTATGAAGCCTCATGAGCCCTCTTCCTATAAGTGGTATCTTATTTCCCATATAACCCGAGAAAGGTGACAGTTCTTTCGATAACATCAATCCACCATTCAATCCAACTTGTATCCCCTATGGGTCTAGAAACCAGGTTTCAAATCTTATGATATGTCCTAAAGTTCTCTCATGCCGCATATGGGTATTATTGAGATACAATTGGGACTTTTTACTTTTGAAATGGGGAGCATTTCATGTAATGCAAAGAAAAATGGATTGATGGTATGAGAGTAAAGTAGTCTTGACCACGGAAATAGGTCTATTATTATTGGAGGATAGGGAGAAAAGATCTTGTTCAACAAAAAGAGCACGATCTAACCTCTTAACCACCATGTCTTTCCTTTGCCGGAAATTGGACGAGGTGAACCAAGTAGCATTGAAATCTTGTCTGCAGTGGCGGTTTGGATTGTAGATTCCAAGCTTGTGACACATATAGAACCAAACTTCTTGCTCTCCGGCACACCACCACATTAGTAGGTGCCCTTGTCTTTATTAGATTCAACCATGTTGAAATCCCCACATAAAATCCAGTGGGCATTCAGGAGGGAATCAACCAACCAACACCAAAAAAGAGATTGTTCAACCGAATTGTTGGATGCATATAGGTTTGCTAACCCAAGGATACGCCTGTCAAAATCAAAGAGAGTCCATATCATTCGGTGGGTGGGGTCAGAGCCCCACAAGATGATATTCTGAGAAAGCTCTAGCGCAAGCATTGTGCTGACCCCTCCATGAAGTGTCTTGTGATTGGACATCTGACAAATAACGTTTGGCCAAATAGTGCAAGCAGCAGATCGAAAAAGAAACCTAGAGGTTTTAACTTCCTGCTTGCACAAAACTTTCATATTGCAAAATTGTAGACAACTGTCCTAGACCAGATATCAATGGGTTAGTTTAATGAGGCCACATACATTCCATGAATAAACAATCATTGGGAAACATCAAGGTGCATGGATCCCTCATCATCAAGATCTTCGAGGGCAACAAACTTATTGTTATTATCAAATTTCCGTTGGGAAAGAGGCAAGTAGTCAAGAACTTGGAAAGGCCGCCATTTTTCTTGTACAAATTCTCCATCTTCAGATGGGGAAGGGCTTCAAGAGTGGAAGATAATAGATTTGCATTCAAGCAAGACAACATTGTCCTCTGGAAAACTCACCCCAGAGAGGGGTTGTGATGCATGCAAATTAGAAATGAAGGGCACAACGGAAGAGGCAACCAGTCGGGTGCGAGAGAGTAGTGGTGAAGCTTTAACAATGGGTGATGTAGCTTGTTTGGTAGTGGCGAAGAAGGAGCTTGCTCTAGACATGTACCAACAGGGTGGTAAGAGGCTGGCAGAGTGGTGCCATAAGAGACATTTTTTTTGTTTGTGACCATGGTCCAACCATCAAATGCATTCCCGAGAGGGTTTGGCTTCCGTGTCTGGCTTTTTTCCTGCCAGGGTTGTGGCATGAGGCAGCCATTAGAGGGCATTCCCCTAATCATATGGTCTGAATTTTGGTACCATAAATGCATATTTGGTAGGTTAATTTTGATTACACACTGAGAGAATTGAGTGTTCCCAATTATGGATATTGATGGTTTCCTTAAGGTCTTTAGCCAAATTAGTTTCAATGCAGATGTTTTTGTGAATGGGCTATGTCTAATTTGGGCTGCTCTAGGTAAGATGAAATGCCCTAGGGGCTTGATGAGTTTCTCAACAAATCCCCAAATGGGGAGAGGTAGACAAAGAACTCAACCCGATTGGATTTTGAGTTTAGTCTTGTTCAAACAATTGGAGTCTCTAGTCTAATGAGAGAACACAACCAAAGTGTTGCGAATAAACCATGGGGCATGATTGACAACGACTTTACAGTGTTTTGCATTGTTAAAACGAAATAGAAAAAACCCTTGGTTAGATTTTGAACCCCCTTAAGCTTGACACCATGGGAATGCCAGTGGTTGTGAATCCATTGTTTGATAAGGATTTCCAAGGGATTCAACCAAAAAAATAGCCAATAAGGGTAAAAGATTCAATCCATTAACATGTTTTTATCAAATTAAATACATAACAACATCGGGAAAAGGGATTTTTAGGTTAGATCCAGCACCTCATGGAATACCTTTGGGATAAAATTCCTTTCCTTCTTCAGTTTCATTTTTTGTTGAAATATCTGTTGTCGATACCTACATCAAATGATGCAAGAGACAAGTAAGTGGAGTTGTGGTTCTGCTATTTAGATTTATATTGGAGTCATGCATGCAGTGACAGTCCTTCATGTAACATACACTGTGTTGGTGACACTGTATATTGTAAATTGGATTGTAACGACCCAGAAATGATGAAAACAACAATAAATGCCTTTAAAGGGTTTTTGTTTTGTTTTTTAGTCTGGTTTTAAGTCATTATTCAAAGTTATAGTAGTGAAAAAGAAGAAGAAAATTGAAAAAACAAGCCTCAGGCCTGCGGTTTTGCCCCAGGTACACCCAAGATCTTTGGCAGAAGGTACAGGTGTCCTGAGCATACCTGTGACGAACCTTGGGCCAAACCAGACCCAAACCCGGTACATTTTGGAGGGGCAAACCTGGCTAACTTAGTATAAGGGCTTCACTGTAGGCTCTTTGTAATTCCTAAAGCATCAAGGCATTATGGACATCTATGTTTGAATAAATTAAGCTTTTAGGAAAGCTCTTTACACCCAAAGTTGTCTTTTCTAATTTTGATTTGCATAAATATGCTGATAATTGGACTGAATTGTTCTTGGAAGAGCTCTTCAGAGGCACTCCTTTGTTGAATGAATGATTTGAAGACTTTGACATAGGTAAAGTAACGACTTACTAATTATCATAGTTACCCAAGTCTTGGGGACTGGGGGGGACAGGGTTTCCAGGATGGCAAATTTTTTTCCAAGTTTTGGGGATGGCTCTTTAAAATAATATATAAAAACTAATATTTAAATACTTTTAACTTTATTCAATAAACTTTAGGGATTTAAACTGTATTTAATGTATTTTAGGTACTTTTGAGGTCTTCATTCAATGTTTTTGGTAAAACTTACAACTTTTAAAAGTAAAAAACATCACAAAACTTTTGAAAGATATTTTAAAAAATTAGGGGATGTCTCCTGCAAGTCCCCAAGTCTACAAGTCTCCGAAATGTTCCATATGCCACCAAAATCTAGGGGATGCGTCTCTGCGTAACACTGCTCCTTTCCTTCTCTTCACAATCATCTGACTAATCACTAAAGGAAAATCCCCACGAAGAGCTGGCAATTGTAATCTTCTAGTGGGATCAAGATTGTTTAGATAATCCATAAGATATTTCAACACGAAAAACTATTCAATAGACAACAAAAATGGCCTCATATCAGCTTCTTTCTCGGCTATGTTCCATTGTAGTAAATTCTCCCACAGTCCAGTTCATGCCAAGCAAGTTGTTAGACCTCCAAGTCCAAAGTAAGTTTTTGGGTGCGGAAATTGAACATACACATGAACAAGATTCATTTTAATTGGTCCTTCTCTCACTATGCTGGGGGAGTGCCTAAAGGCCATGTCATCGGTTGAGCCCTTCACCCTCCTTTGTTGGGGTGCCCACTTCTTTTCTACTTGGCCTCATTCGAGCATTTGGATTAGGGACCTCTTATTACACCTACACCTATTAACAAATTCATTTGAATCGGTCCCTCTCTACTCTTACCTTGCCTCTTACATGTTTTTCCAATGTTGTGTGGGCACACATCTCCTAGATTTTGGTGACGTTTTGGTGATCCCGAACATTTTGGTGACTTGGGGGGACATCCCCTTTTTTTTTTAGGTTTTTCAAAATTTCTGATGCTTATACTTCTAAAATGTTGCGATTTTTTTCCAAAACATTGAACGCTAATCCCCAAATGTACCCTAAAAAACATTAAATACAGTTTAAACCCCCAATTTTCATTGAATAAACTTAAAACATCTAAATATTAATTTGTATATATTATTTAAATAGCTGTCCCCCCTCTGTGCCCAGAATTTGGGATATTTTTGTCCTCCCAAAAACCCCTAAGACTTAGGTAACTATGTGTTTTTTTGCCCTTTATCCAACTATATTGTTCTTTTGTAACTGTTGACTTTAATATTTACGTGATACCAAGTAAAGTGGCATTTTTGTGTTATATAAAGCTGACTTTAGTGGTTTTGAGGTAGTTTGAAGATTAAGCTTTGGGTGGGTTGCAACAAAAAAGGGGAAAGCATCACGTGTATTAGGTGATTTCCAACTGTGTGATTAAGAATTTCAATGCTTGGTCCTATGACCTATCATGCCTTTGATTCCCATGATGCCTCCTATATGGGTCAAGTGCAATAGATAAGATAAGATAATATTATTAATGTCCAACACATGACCACAAAAGTAGGTCAATGGGACTACAGAGTACAAAGCAAACCAACCCAGCAAGAGGACCCAAATGGGTCGCCCGAAATACAATGAGAGGAGAGGAAGAGAAGGAAACAATAGGTGCTGAGAAACCAGAAACGAAGAAGAAAAAGATGATGGTGCGGGGGGGAGCGGAAGAAGGATCAACACCCCCACAACATCACCTAACACTCAAGGCCGGATGGGAGTAACTCGCAATGCGCCAATGACTAGAAGCTGAGATTGTAGAATGCCTAGGGAGCCAATGTCCGAGAAGGAGGCGGTGCCTCTGAGTAACCCTGGTGGGTCCCTGTCTATACGGAGGGGCCCTGGGACATGCTTAAGATAAGGAGCCTCGGTTGGAAGAAACGGGGTCTCGAGACCTGACAGAATCTGAACTGGGGATCCAGACACATGTCCAAGTGCCGCTTGGCCCCCCTCTCACCGGGGAGAGCACCGAGAAAGAAAGAAGTGATCAGTCTAGTATTCATCCGTCTGGGGGGAGGATGGAGGAGCCTGTCTCAAAGCCTGAGGGCCTCCTGAAAGTAGAGAGCAAGACATCTCTGATCATAGTAGCTAAAGAAAGTTGTGAAGGAAGGAAGCTCACGGAACAGGTAATGGAAACGCCCACAAATCTCATAGTAAACAGGACACCTGAAAATGAAGTGTTCTTCGGTTTCAACCTCCTGGAGAGAGCAAAGCAGGTAGGCTCCACTTCGAGCAGTCTAAGTGATGATCAGTCTCAACACGAAGTCGATGTGAGCCCACTCTATACTAGCCCAAACAGATATGAGGGACATGTAAACCAATGTCGGGAAATGTACATGGGTCTGAAAATGACCCCATCACAGATCTCAAGAAAGTGTGCCGCATAGAATGACATCTTCAGACACAACCCTCCCTGGGGGGTTGGTCCAGGTGTGTTGGATGAAACTGTCTGCAGCTATCATATTTGATTATCCTATGAAGGTCCTGTTCATTGGGTAGCGAGGTGGGCAGGGGCATCCAGAGAATAACTGAAGGGTGGGAGATGATCCATTTGGATGCCAATGGACTCAAACAGGCGTGAAACGCACGCATACCAGCAGCAAGATTGTTTACCGTAAGATCTGAGGATGCAATAGCTTCGGAGGAGCAGTAGGCAAGATAAATGTACATGTCCCTATCAGCATAAGAGCTAGAAAACCCCCGAATACGGTGCAACAACACAAGGTTAACAATGGTCTCCAAACAAAAAGGGCGAGCCCCAAACTTAGCAAGAATAGTGTTGTGAGGAACAGATTCTTTGCACCTGATAATACGTCTAGGCATGAGGATCTGAACATGCTCAATAGAGGCCCAATCTGAGTCCAAAGGAGAGGGACCCCAACCTTCTAAGCCATACAGAACCGTGGGCCTAACCAGTGAATCGGAGAGGGACATCTTGGAAGGAATGTCCTGAAAGTGGTGGCGGAAATATTGTCTCTCAAGGATCGTCTAAGAACCATACCCCTTATTAACGCGGGGTTGGAGAGCAAGACGGAGGCTAAAACGAGGTCTAGAGAAAAGAATCCCCAGGTAGGTATAAGCGCAAGTGATTTGAATCTCCACACCCTTAAAGAAGAAGTGGAGGTTTGAAGTATTTAGACAATTGAAAACCATAACTTTGGTTTTTCCAAGGTTCACAATTAGCTGCCCTGTGATCACAAAAAAGGGCCAAGGCATCCAGCTACCTCTAGAGATGCTCTGCAGAAGAAGCAAGGAAAACTACGGTCATCTGCAAAGAGGAGGATGTAAATCAGAACTTGGTGCAGAAGGCACCCATCACCTTCTTGTATGTGATCCCTGAGAAAGTCCTCAAGCTCATCGATGTAAATCCCAAATAAGGTGGGAGAGAGGGGGCAGCCCTGTTTGACACCAATGGTACTCCTGATGAAGTCGGACAGGCTAACAGGGGTGCGAAGGCGGCCAAGGACCTCCTCATAAAGGCGCACAATGGCTGTAAGGAGAATCCCAGAAATGCCAATATCTCTGAGCCTGCGGAAGAGGGATTCCCGTGGAATAGAATCAAAAGCTTTCCGAAAATCCACAAAACAGCAGAAAACTCTGGAAGAGCGATGGCGAGCCTCTTCGATGATAGCCCGAAGAGTGAGGATGTGATCAATAGTCTGGTAAGTCGGTCGGGAAGCCCGCCTACCCCCCTAGCTCTGCAATGGTACTGATCGAGGAACTCAGAAAGCTGCAAATGAAGAACTGTAGAATAGAGCTTGGAGAATGTGTGACCAACCATGATAGTCCTATAATTGTTGGGGTCAGAAGTTGGCCCCCGATTTGTGTATGGGGTGGATGATGTGGTGGGACTAAGATACTGGGAAACTTGAACAAACCACCTAATTGAAGAGGTCCACAAGATAATTGAGGAGCGTCTTCCAACCGTATTTGAAGAGTTCCGCATCGGAACCCTTCCTCATCCCTTGCTTTACTGTAAATCATAGCAAGAATGGCACTCCTCACGTTGGTGTGGGTGAAAATATGGCAATGGGAGGGAGGGGAATGAACCTAGATGTGGGGACTGGCCAGGGAAGTCATAAAGTGTGGAGGTGTGAGTGAACATGGAATTGGGATCTAAGTCCAGGGGTAAGGGAAAATGACGAGGAAGAATGGTGCGCCAGAAATGTTTAGGAGAATGGATAAGCAACATACGAAGCTCATGACGCCTATGAGAGATAAATGTGTGTTTCTTATGACGAAGGAGGCGACGATAGGCTGACTTTAAGGGAAGGGAAGGAGGGAAGGGAAGGAGGGAAGGGCGTGCAGGAAAGCAAAGCGGAATTTCCGATGGAAGGGTTTGCATTCCTCATCATACCATTTGTTCATAAGGCATGTACCATGGCGCAGGGTGGAGTGAGTGATGTGGGGGAAGGAACTCGTGGCCGCCTCACGGATAGTGCAGGAGAGGGTGTTAAACATCTGGTCCGAGGTGAGAGAGGTAAAATGCGGAATGGGGGAGAAGTAGACAAAGGTAGGAGGAAAAGGTGTTGGGATCCCCTGTGTCAAATTTCCAAATAGTACGTGATATACAAGGGGAGGGGGTGCGGTCATGGGGGAGGGTAGCCTGGAGGGAAAAGGAGAGGGTCGTATGGTCAGCAAGAGGGATGGGGGAAACACATAAGCGGTGGATGGAAGGAATCAATTCGGGGGTTGTCATAACGTAATCAACTACACTAGCCCCACCACAAAAAGGTCGGCAGGTGAAGAGTCGGGATTCAAGAAAGTGAGGAATGCCATTTAGAATCAGTAGGTCATGAGATTCCCCTAATTGGAGAAGATGCCGACCGTAGGAAGTCAGGGGCTCAGTCGTGTCCTCAGACTCTCGCTAGAAGCCAACCAACTCTGGATCCACCTCAGAAGTGCAAAGTACATTGTCGGTCCTGATTGTGCCTCGGAATGTGCATATTCTTGGTACGGGCATTGAAGTCCCCCAAGATGATGACCTCCCCAGAGCCCGAGAACTGAGATATACCAGCATAAAGGTCAGAGAAGGGGTCTCTGTCTGGGCTGTTGTGGATAGCAAATGAGGAAGCTGGAGGGAAATAATAGACTGCAATAAAGATGTCTCTTAGGAGGGGAGAAGTACGTTTGATCCGAACCCAAAGAAAGCGGGCGAACTCATCCTCAGCGGCAATAGAAATCCTGCTTTGAAGGGTGTCCCTGACTAAACAAGCCGCCCCGCCAGATCTCCTAACGCCACCAGAACTCTGAGTCTCCTGTTTGTAAACTAAAAGCCAGTAGTAACCACTGAAGTCCGGGAGAGGGCGAACAACCCGGCTCGCATGTGTCTCCGTAACAAAGAGAAGGTCAGAGAGACCTAAAGCATCATGCAGGGCTAGGAGAAGACCAGAAGAACCCATTTCCATTCCAACATGTGATGGAGATGCCCTGCTTTAGAGCCTTCCTTTGCCAGAACTGTCATTTGGAGCTAGCGCTGGATCCTGGAGCCCAACTAGGGGGGAAGGAATCCCAAACCACTGGCCTGAGGTTATGAATCACCATCCATTTCCCTGCTTTTCTAGCTGCCATGACAATTTCCTGAGATTTTTTGAGTTCGGCAACTTGTTCTCTAGTAAGATCTTCGTCAAGAAAGACCTTATTGGGTAGAGAAAAAAGTTTCCGCTTGGCTCTGAGAGCTTTAAGGCGGTCATCCGTTGACTTGAAACGGATAAAAAGAGTAGATTCCAGACCAAACCAAGCTCTATCTAAATGAACCTCGGGCAACTCCAAGTTATCTGTGAGGAACTTCGAGGCAATGGTTAGGGGGGTCGGAAGAGGGAGGAGTGGGTAATCCTCTAACCTTAAGGTTCATCTCCCTGGAATGTCGGATTCTCTCTTCCACTAGTTTGGCTTGAACCACTTCTTCAACTGCTGTTAAAGGAGGATTTTTATCTTTACCCTTAACCACTTGGGCCCAAGAATCAATTTGTTTTTGAAGGTTTTCCTGCTGAGTTCTAATTTCCTCTTGCTTGTGTTTTAAGTCTGATATCTCAACCTGTAATTGATCATTATTGACAGTAGGTTTTGTGTCTGTGAATTGTCTTCGCAAGGAGATATTATCAGCTTCAACCTTTTCCACCCGAGAGGTAAGTCCAAAAACCTCGGTCCGGAGGGCTTTGTTGGACGATTCCAGAGTCTCAAGCTTGTTGAGAAGTTCTGCAATGATGTTAGGGAGGTTGCCATCTTGCTTACACTGTTCGTTTGACCCTGGATTGGAAATCACCTGTGTAATGGGGGAGGAGGGAGACATCATACTTGGATAGATTGCCTGGAGAGGAGAAACGATTAGAGGGATGTCCGTTGAGCCTCCAATACCCCTGATTTGATTATTGTACATAGAATTAACAATCGTGGAAGCCAGAGAACAACCACGAAGGCAAGTTGCAGGTTGCAGGTTAGCTACAGTTACGGAAAGAGAGGCCAAGTGAAAACAGGAGCCATGAAGACGAACCCTGGGATCACGAGCCACGAATACCATGAGTTCACGGAACACGAAGAGAGAAAGAAACACGAGCCACAAAAGAAGACAAGAAACGTTTTCAGAGGGCCCACAATTCACGAAAACAATGCAGAGGAAGCTCACGAAAATATTCGTGGAGGTTACAGAGCTAAACCCATGAAAGACCTGGCCAGATGAAAGGTCACGAGCATGACTGGCAAGCCATGATTCAATTCCGCGACTGTTGGTAAGCATGAGCCACGATTTTGACTGTAGACCACGAATGTTAGGGCATCGACTGTAGACTGTAGAAATCGAGAGCTCTTTCAATAGAGAAAACCTTGTGAAGATCGTGGGCCACAAACCAGCAAAAACCGTGAAGTTACAACCCTGCAAAAGCCGTGAAGTCACGACGACGAAACCCTGTGAAAAACAAACCAGAAGCTTCACGAAATTCCAATGGCGTGCGAGGGGGCAATCACAGAATTGTGGTAAATACATTGTCAATGTAGGAAAGGGCATCAACGAACTGCATTGCAGAAAACAACTATGACAATTTGACTACCGGTTAGAAGATAACCCAAGACACAAATGGGGAAGCAGAAGATAGAGATTGCATAATTATTTCTTTTGTATTCTTGTTCTGGGAGCCATGCGCATAAGTATGATATGTTTCTTCACAAATACCATCTCAAATTGTTTGAAGATTTGGTTTGCTTCATCTCTTTTGTGTTGTGGATCTATCCCTTATCATTGACTAGATTTAAATAATTATGTGATGTTTTGTAACAATCATGATTTACCAAGCTGTAGCAAAAATAGGTGTCAAATCCACTAACATATACTTTGGCTTAAGCATTAGAGTACAAGTATTTCGACTTTATTTGCACGGTGACCCTGGATCTCGTTTCACCCTCGTAGCTATCAATGAGGAGGCTAGATGATGCTATTCTAAAGTGTCTTATTGATTATTAATTTCTGAACTCCATGCATATTATTTTTTTTCAAAGTTTTCTTTGAAAATTTGATAGATCTTTATTACAATGTACAAAGGCCTCTGGGCTAGTGATATATTGCATCTATGCATTACTTGGACTACATACACATCAAGCGACTGCTGGGGCATGTATGGATGCCTTATATTCTTGACTTGCTTTGGACTGTATAAAAATGATTTACTGGTAAGGTTTAGGGAGACTACACGTGTAGTCGTAGTAACCCCTACTTTAGAATACATATTTTCCTGTTCAGACAACATTATGTTCTTGTTGTGCACTTTTGAGGGATGGTCAAGATAATTGGATGTCCTAGCTGTTTTTTCTGTGGTAAAAAAAGATCATTGGAAACCGACAATAGTAAAATTCTAATTATGCCTCCCAAACTACTGGAGATGCCATGTTGAGACTTACTTTTTACCCTTAATGGTAGATTGATCTCTTTGTTTGACTAGTTTTTAGTTCATAGGATGAAACTTTTGCAATGCAAATGATTGGCTGCTCAAACTCTATGATGCAAAAGGAATGCTTCTTACATGGTTTCGGAGATTGCTTTTAGTTACATTTTTGGACATCTTGTCCAAGTTGCATTTGTTTGATGCCACTGTGAGATCCATAGTGCCATGCATTTGGGTTGCCTACCAGGTTGTCATCATGCTGAGTCGTAGCCTAGTAAAATAACACAAATGATATCCTTCTCCAGATTGTATCATTCAGGCTAGCATTTCCTTGTTGTCTCGCCTATAGGCTCTGATGTACTTGGTTGTAGATGTGAGTTTTTTTTTGGTATTCATGCCTAGATACCATTTTCAAGCACATATCCTATTTTTGTAAGATACATTTCATAATGGACATGGCCTTGATCAAGGGTCAGTAGCGAAATTTAAATAATTCAACACAATAATAGGGATCACACATATTGGTTCTCCAATTCATCGAATTTTCAATTTTGAGCTGGGCTTATGATTTGCTCTTGGTTAAGTAAATTTTCACCAGGTGGCTTTTTGAGCATATTTTAGCTGTGTTTAGGAAAAAAATTGAATTTGGGTTGTAGTCTTTATCTTTGTTC
Source organism: Taxus chinensis (assembly GCA_019776745.2). Lineage (NCBI taxonomy): Eukaryota > Viridiplantae > Streptophyta > Pinopsida > Cupressales > Taxaceae > Taxus > Taxus chinensis. The sequence continues at coordinate 24,750,087 of CM034150.1, read as the reverse complement.
CCTTGCAGGTGTTTTCCAAGCTGAGAGAGAACAGGTTTCCAAGCGAATATGAGTTGAGAGAACTCATTGGCAGGTCATTGGGAGCAAAAGATTCATTCTCTTAAGGAGGACAATTTAGTTAAAGAGGAGTGACATAGGTGCAATCATTTTGCCCTCAGAAATGATGCTCGACTGTTCGTAATTGTTTGTACAACAAACTAATTTCTCTTTTGTTGCACAAGACACATTTGAGATAGTGTTGAAGGTCACGGGGAAGCTGAATTGAGTCTGTCAACTGTCTTAAATTGTAGATCTTCATGCTGCTTACTAATTCATGTTCTTACTTTTAAAATGGAATTGGGTATGAACTTTTGGCCTGTTAAACAATGTACTGTCAAAAAAACATTTTAAAGGAAATTTTATACGGTGAACAAATTGGATTTTTGAACCAGGCTAGATATGGCATACTAAAGTAAACAGATTGTCATACAGCAATACACAAGTTCTGTGGTTCATTTTCTTTGTTGTCCAATATAGGCAATTTTTAACCTTTCCATAGCACTTAACGCCATTTTATACAAAGTTTATTAATTTATGTTAAATTGACATGGCTTTGCTTGTAGCTAGTGTTGGGAGGTCCGGTATCCTTCCATTTTTGTTTTACAATTGGCCTTTTGTAAGAGTCATTTGTCTTGAAGTAAAGATTTGCTAATGAATTACAACAAGTAGCTGTAGATAGAGCACTACAATGCAACGTGCATCATATATCATTTAACTTGAAGACTTGCAGAATAGGTCTAGGCTTGTTCATGCATATTTGGACATTTTTGTACTACTGAAATTAACATCCCATCATAGAAATTCAACTCACCCAACCCAAGCATTTTAGAGTTATCATGTGTACGAGAATGATGGACATTTTGCCATGCATGAAACTCAAGTAGTGTATATATATATATACGAAATGGAATAATTTTCAGACACCAGTTTAACTGTTTATTCCGCTGATAGGCGTGCTCTTATTGGAATGGTGCGATCTGTCAGTTAAAATCAACGGTTTAAGATGGTTTGGCTGTGCGTTGATGTCTGATGCCCTATGATACCTTGATTTCACCCATTAACGCGGGAGGCATACATTCCACTATGCTGCAGGCTGACAGCATTTCATGTCAGGAAACACAGATTGAAACTGTGTCATTTTCACCCGAAAACCTTTAACTACGTTTTCTTCAAGAAGATAGCGTAAGGTGGAGAGCAATGGTGTCTGAAGAGGCGAAGATAGCTCTCTTGCACTTAGCATGGGAACCTCTGCAACTCGTGACCTCTCATTTTTCATGTGGAATTTTTCTCAAGTGTTTGTATTCTCCTTCGTATGTCTTTTGAAAGACTTCCTTTACATGCAGGTTTAGTATGTGGTTGCATGATTTTTGGTTTCTTTTCAGCCTTGGTTCATTCATTCATTCTTGGCAGATAGCTTCCGTATTTAGTTTGGTTTCTATTTACCACTCGCCACTATGTCTGTTCATCACGATCTTTCACGTCAAATGATTCAGCTCCTTGCGCTTCTCTTGGTAGACATTTGGTGCTTCGAGCTTCCACTTGGCTTGCTAGTCTATTGCAGGTCTATCTCGAACATTATAATCTTGGTTTACTCTGGCGCATTCACCTCTGGGTAAGGCCATGATCACAGCTAGGTGCTTCTTCTCTGTTATCTCTTCAACTCAATTTCTGCTTGTTGGAGTTCGCACAACTAGAAGGTCCTCGACTACACCACTGCTTGATTTAAGCTCTTTGCTCCACACTCAGCTCGGGTCCTACAATTGTTCTTAATACCGACCGTCACCATCTCTGTATTGTATCTCCACTCTGCCTTTCATCTTCCTGTTATTCTTTGACTGGTTAAGCATCCTATATTACTCAAATCACTCAGGGGTTAGATGTTTTCAACCTTGCTTTTTTTCTCAAATGCTCTTCTTCGCCTCCTTGGACACCATTGCTCTCCACCCTATACTATCTTCTTGAAATGAATTATGTAACCAGGGCGCACATGAATAGAACGGCGTCAAAATGGAGGATTTGGCTTGGCCCGTGTTCATTTATCCCTCCGCATTCATCTTTCTCGGCGGCTCTTTGAAGCACACCTTATGTTGTCGAAAATGGTGAATTTTGTTGATTATGCAGAATACTCATAAAATTGCGCTTTGAGGAAGAAAAATTTCTGCAGAATATGAGGAATATCTCTGGAAAATGTATTATTTCGACTAGGTACAGTTTCAGATTCTAGATTCTGTAACAAAACATTTTCAGTCTTAGATCACCTAGACTCTTCTAGATCCACACAAAATCAGCTAAGTATAATTCTCCATTGTGTTTTGATAGTTGTTAGATCAATAGTCATTTTGAAAAGCGTTATTCTGATTTGTGCAATTAATGTTGGAAGTTAAATAAATCAGAGTATCCACGTGTTACATTATTTCATCTTTTTTACTTACATTAATTAGAAACTCTAAAACTTAAAAAGGAATGAAAAGATTCACAAAAAATTGCAATTAGATACTACCCTACCAAGTAACACTAAACTGATATAGTTCTCATCTATTATAAATATCTTACAAGGAAGTGAGGATATAACATCCTTCATAAAAGAGGATCTATTGTGAAAACATAATTTTGATTTGCACCTGCACTTACATATTTAGGTACGTATTGGTAACAAATCAGTCAAGTGTGTTCTTGTCGATAAAGGATCAAGGTTAAAAAAAGTAATATAACATTCTTAGAAAAAGTTAACAGTAGTCTTCTGAATAAACTTATGTTTAGATTTAAGGATTTGATTATGTATTAGGAAAACCTTGTGTAAGGTCAATCTCAATATTTTTATGGGACCAAGAACACTTCCTACTATGTGTCAAGTAATACCTAAGAACTTGAATTATAATCTCATACTAGAGAGACCTTCGACTCATGTTATGGAACAAATTCCCTAGAAGCTACATATATGTGTAAAATATGTCCATGAAGGATATGACTACACATGCCCTACAGATGACACTTCATACAAATATTATGCAATAGTTGAGATTAAAATAATGTTATCCTTGAGACAAGTGCACTACAAGCACACATCAAACTACCAAATCAAGTCATACCAATGAAAAAAATTGAGAAATATGAAGTATAATTCTGTATTACAACCAAGGATAATCAAAGAAATGTTGATATGATAATACATGGCCATAAAGAGACAACTACAAAACAAAAAAATTATGCTGATAATAATGATAAAGACAATGATAATGCGTACATACATAATCGTATCGATAAATATCTATCTAGAAATAATATTACTCCAATCACTTGATAGCATTCTAGGGACTTGTTGTGATGAATGCACCGACATATTACTAAGCTCATATGGATGAAATATTGAGGGGTGTGTCATATTTCCTTTTCATGTACATAAATGATATTCTTATTTTTAGTCAATTTCTTGAAGAACATGTAGTCCAGCTCCAACAATTATTTGACAAAGCCAAGAAAGTAGGAATGGTACTCTCAAATACAAAATTTCAATTGTGCCAACAACAATGAGAATTTCTTAACATGAAAGTCTAAAAATATAAGATTTAGGTCCAACCTCACGTGAAAGAAAAGGTTGCAAAATTTCTAGATGTAATGGACAAACAACTGTAAGCTTTTCTTAGGTCATTAAATTACAGAAACCATTTTTATTTAGATGTTGGACATGATGGAGTGTTGGTATAATATCCCTTAAATAAAGAACCAAGTTTGAATGGACTTGTATACATACCCAGTTAGTAAAAAAAAAATCAAACAAAAGTTGAAGGCCCTATCTTCACTTCATGTGTCAGGGACTAAAGATTTTGTATTATATATTGATGCTAGTGATACTACCTGGGATGTTGTTTTGTGTGTAACATATAACAATAAGGGTAGATGCAACATATTGGGAGACAAAATGGGGGTATAAGTGGCCATTTTTTCTCCTAGAAAATAAAAATATGTCAACTTGGAGAGACTTTAAGAGGCATATAATCAAATGATTTTATGATATCATAAGAAGATAAATTGTGACATTTTGAATCTGGTTTCTAAACATGCAACTTTTTTCAATGCCAAAATGAGATAAGAATGTGAACTTCACACATTTTTAACAATGACATAGTATATTTTTGATAAAATATAACAAAAGTGTATGTGTATGGACACATTTTTGGAGAAAACAATTGGATTTTAAAATGAAATTTCATACAAGGATTCGCAAAATGTTGAAGATTGTTGATGATATTTTCAATTAATATAATAATTTAAAATAATTTAAAAAGTCAAGAAAGTAGGAAAAATGAAAATGCTAGTGTATCGACACAAATTTTTGAACTAAAATTCATATATCTATTTTTTAAAAAGTAGTATCTAATGATGAGTAAATTGTTTAGATACAAGTTTTGCAATACGATAGTTAATTGTATAAAAGCTATTAAACTATTAGTAGTACATATGAATCAATCATAATAAGCAACATTATGTAAAAATTAAATAATAAAAAATTTAATCTTTAAAAAATTATATTTTCAAAAACCATATTCTCTCCCCTCTACAAACCCTTTTTTATTTTTTGAAAATTATGTAAAGTTGACGAATATTTTATTCCTATGAAGGTGAATAAATGTTTAAAATCCTCAAAAAGCCAATTTTGTTGATCTAGTATATGTCCAAAGCTAAGGTTCAGATCCCCTAGTTAAAATCCAAAGATGTTTAGGAGGGAAGAACACTTTTTTTTGAAAATAAACAAAGGGTGTACACCCTTTGAAAACGATAACAACAATTATTGTTATTTCCCATTATCACCTTCTATATTTGCAAAGGGCGTGTGTAATTTTGAAAATGGTGTATGCCCTTTGTATAATTATAACATAATCATGAAATTCTTATTGATTTTACCATTTTTTTACAAAAAAAATCGCACTTTACAAGATCTGAATTGTCTCTGCACATGATAGTAATCAAATTCTCCATTTTTTCTTGTCTCAAACATAAAAATTTGACCCTTTTTCTTTGAATTTTTATCCTCCTTTGATTACAAAGCATAAATAATGACCATAGGGTCTGGTAGTCACCGTTAGAGACCAAATAAAGAGAATACAAATGAAGAACTTGAAGTTCAGAGAGAAAAAGAAAGAAAAAGACAAGCACTTATGAGAGAAATAAAAAGAGATTCTAATCAAGGCCAAATTATTTCTTCTTGATGTAGGAGCATCCATAGCGAACAAGTAATCTTATATCACTAAAAATAGAGTGATGTTTATTTTTTTGTTTTTTGTTCTTTTTTGGTATTTGGCATGACATAGTATAATTGATCCTCTAAAGCATCCTTGAGAAGATTGTTTTTCAAGAAATCATGTTTTAGAACTTTCAATTTTGGAGTTTTGCTAAGAAATGTAAAACCGTTGTCACACAGCAGAAATGTTGACATTTTGCTAAAGACACGTGACCTGAACACCTATAATCATAAGCAAAGGTAAAGTAACAAATATGGAGATAATCATCCACACGTGAAGCATCTCTTGGGTCTTTGGGGAGTTGAAGAGACCTGATATGCATTAGTATATAAGGGGAGAAAGGAATATCTTGAAGGGAGAAGAGAGACATGAAAAATAATTTCTAGACAAAAAAACTAAAACACGTCTATGCACCTATTAGGTTGGACTATGTTGTAGTTGTTTTTCCTCCATGTTTGTAGTGAAATAATCATGTAGAGGCATACGTGTGAGTGGTAGAGTTGTCTCAAGAGTGTATGCATCAATTTTGTAGTGAATTCATTAATGGTAATGGTTTATTGAAATGTTCCAAGATTGTGGAAGTGTTCAAGTGTTTCCACGGAAGAGTAATAACCCTAGCATAATAGAATTAGAGGTTTTTCTTAATTCGACACCCCATTTGTACTTGCACCCATTGGTATCAGAGTAGGTTTGAATCATGTTGAGAGTTTTTTACACATTTTTGTGGGTAGAAAAAAAGAGTTTTGTTAAATGTGTGTGAGAAGCCTTGCCTGTGTGAAGATAAAAGAGGCTCTTGTAAGAGTCCATTTCAAGTTGTGAAAAAGAAATCTGCTAGAGATAGTTGCAAGCTATGAAAAAGAAGCTTGCATGGAAAAGAGGATAGGTCTTTTGTAGGTGCGTGAGAAGTAATACAAGTATATATAGTGAAATAGAGGCTATTATTTGAGTTTATTGTAGGATGTGAAAAAGAATCATGCTTGTTTAAGATATGACACATAAGAATGGAGGAACATCATGAGTAGAAGACTTGGTTGGGATGTTGAAGGAAGTCTAGGAAAAATTGGACATGATGGAAGATGCACAAAATAAAGATGTTGTAGCAGTAAGGGAATCAAAAGATATGATGGAGATGTTGTTATCCATACAAGAAAATTTGGATGTCTTAGAGAGAGGACAAGCTCGAAAAGCAAAGAGACTAGCAGAGGTCGAGGTAGAGGAAAGATGTAACCCCACTTGCAATTTTGTTTTGTTTAGTGGTAAAGAGATCCCAAATGAGCTCATGAGATGGAAAATTAAGTTAGAATTTATTTTTGAGGAGAATAATAGTGAAGACCCCAAAAGGGTAGTGGTTGCATGTAAGAGGTTGTATGGAGTTACAATTTTTTATTGGAGAGATATCCAAGTGAGGAAACAAAGGAAGGGAAATAAAAAGGTTAAAAGTTTGGAACATATGATTTCCAAGTTTATAGGGCTATCGTTACACCCATGAATGCAAGGAGAGTGGTTAAAGAAGCTTCATGTCTTAAGGTGTAAGAGAGAAAGGAAGAAGAATGCCTTGAAATATAATAGTAGATGACAGTTACCATGTGAGCAGTTCAAAGCTATTCCAAGAAATAACAAGGAGAAGGATATGGGAGAGGAGCAGAAAGTTGTCTTGAAATACAATAAGAGAATGGGGTTTCTATGTGAGGAGCCCAAATCTAGTTTTCAGAACAAAAAAGAGAAAAAGGTTTGTGAGCAGCCCATAGAAGAAGAGACTTTCATTAATGAGGATGTAGAGGTGATAAATTGTGAACCAAAAGGAGGATACCCATTAATTGATGATGGGAAAGTGTTTTTGGAATCCCACAAGTGGGAAGATGTCGAGTTTTCATTGAAATATGAAGATAAATATTTCATATTTTCTTTTGTAGAGAAGAAGGGCTGAAGAAAGTAAAGAAGAGTTTTATGGATTGAAGGAAACAATGGAGGTGGCTAAAGTACATTAGTGCACATGAGTTGAGTCTTGTTGAAGACCATGCTTATGAAGAGGAATACAATATAAATAAGAATGAGGAAAAAACAACCATGGAGGTAGTTGGGAATGGTCCTTTTGGAGTCCATCATGTGAGCATAAGTTTTGAGAAGAATGTAAGCAATGGAGAAGAGTTGGAAGACATGTCTATGAGGCATGATGAAGAGTTGGAAAACATTTTTTTGGGAACTATTGATTCCCTTAATGTGTTTATTCAATGTGCAGGTCCAACAAAGGTAATAATGTAGAGAAAAGGAAAAAAGTGTGTTTCACTCCAACATGCTCATATGTATGGAAATCAAAGTAAAGAGGCATAACAAGAAGGTAAGGTTACAACATCAACTAAAGAGCTTATTGGTAAAGATGTGACAGGAAAAAAGGATTGTCTTCAAGTCATCATGGAGACAAGAGAGTGGAAAATTGATGGTACAAGAATGTTCTTAAAAGGGCATACAAGAGGAAGTTCATTTGCAACAACTCGAGGTGGGAGAGAAGAATCTAACAAGGAAAAGTGGAAGATATTGGAAAGATAAAGAAATTCACTCACATGACATATAAGAAAATAAGAAGATAGATATGGTAGACATGTTTCTACCAAGAATATTAATGGATGCAAGCGATTTTCCACATCTGGTAGCAAACCACATAAGTATTGGTGAAGAAACCCTTATGAGTCAAGGTACACATTGTTCTCATATGAAAAATGAGAGTGCAAGGTTCTTTGCATATGACATGCTTGTGACACATAATAAGATGAAGAAAGGAGGAGACTGAGAAGAGAATGAGATGGTGGAGATATTGTTGTTTTCATCCAACAAATGTGTAGAAGAGGATGATTTTATAGTTGAACGATGTCCTTTGAAAGACATGAAAATAGAAGAGAAGGATGTGAAAGTAAACACACATGATGATGTATGGAAGGAAGAATTGAGTATAGAAGAAGACATTAAGGTTGCAGTAGAGATGACATTGGAGAAAATTCATACGAGAATTCCTAATTCTCATGATACTATGTATTATGAGTTTGTTATAGAAATTGATGAATGGAAAGAGGTCGAGAGTGTGAAAATACAAGTTGTAGTTAAAGAGGAGTTTCTAAAGCATAAGGTTCCAGAATGGGAGATTTGAATATGAAAGACCCTATGAAAATTGTTGATTGTATAAATGCTTGGGTTATTATTTTTTTTGCGAGTATGATTGAATGCATAAAAGAGAATAATGATGAGATGGATTAGTTGGGTTTGTTACCAGCCCAAAAATGTGTTGAAGAGTATTGCATTGCAACAAAAATGCAGTCTGAAGATGATGGGATGGAGGAGATGCTTCTATAAGCCTTAGAAACATATGGTGAAGAAGATAAAGAGGATGATGAGAGCCTAGTTGGGACAACATTCCACAATGAGATAATTGGTATTTTTGAAGACATGTTAAAGGTTGTAAATAGTGAGGAAGATGATGTTGCAATAGAGATAGAGGCGTTGCTTGACATAAAAATGATAGAAAATATGAAAAATTATTGTTAATTGATGAAACTCAATATGTAGGACATGGGTAATGAATTTGTATTAAATGGCGAAACACATGAAGAACCATAATGTAATGAAATGTCTATGCCTAATGAAGTTTTGGAGCATGATATATGAATTTTCATGATGATAGTGAATATGGTCACATAACTAACCCCAATTGAACCCATTCCAAATGAATATGAATTTACTAACATCATAGAGCTTGATCTTAACTTAGACATGCATCCTTCCAATGGTTCAAGCAATAACACCAACACATATAAAAATTGATGTCTTATATAGGATGAAACTTCCATTTAATATAAATGGATGAATACCAATATATTTTATTGAAATAGAGGAGAAATATATTATAACCCTAGAAGATAAAATAGAAAACCGTATAGCTAGATGTCATGTTAAACAAGTATAAAACTATGTATTTGAGAAGAAAATACATACAAAATGATTTTCAATTATTTGTTTAAATGATGAAAATAAAAAAATGAGGCATATGATGCATACTTTAGGGTTGATAACAAGAAAAGAGGGAAGGAATAATGCAATCGTAAATAATCTAAGTGAAACATTTAATGCAATAGGTAAGAATAGTCAAAATAAAGATAGTAATGCTCCAAGACGAATATTAACTAAGGCTATTGTGAGTAAGTCATCAAATACAAATTTATATTTGCAAGAAAAACAAGTATAGCCTTGAATTTGAATTGGAAAAATTTAATTAGAGTCTTAGGAAGAACAATAAGATTAGATGATCCTTTAGTCATGGAGTGTTGGGCATTTAGTGGTAGAATATAATGAAAAGACAAGGTATTAGTTGAAATAACAATAAATTTGATTAAAAAAATTGGCATGAGAATACAAGGGTCTTACCAAATCTTAAAGATATATTAAGAAACAAAAAAGGTTTAAATAGTCATGAGCCACATTGAAAACATTTCTTGGAAACAACCCAAACAAAACTCTATAATAAGTTTCTTCAACAATATAATGATTAATTGAAGATTAACCAAAGGTCATTTGAGATGTGTTGGCCATTTTATATCAAAATAAACCAAACACACACCACTTGTTGTTGCAAGGTCCACATCAAATTTTCTATACATTTTGATGTTTTTTGTTATATACATTGTACTTTATGTACTGAAAATATTATGCACAAATGTAGGGCATCTTCTCAACCAGAATCTATAAGAGAATTAGTCCCAAGTATTTTATGTGAAAGACTCAATGAACAATTTATTTTCTAAAAAATGTTTAGATGGAGTATGGAATAATTGTGGTAACCTATCTGGTTGGAGTGGGTGTTCACATAAGAAAATTACACATGAATTTGGAAAGCAATTGGTTGATTTTAACAAGTAAAAATTTGTAAAAGTATGAATTAAAATATGGAAAAGAGTCATCAAGATGTGAGTTGATTACAACTCAAGTACCTATATATGATTTTATAGTATAATTCAAGAAGATTATTTACCACTATGCAAGACATGTACATTAATATCGATTGTTGGAAACGAAATTTAGGATATGCATGGATGAATTCCCAATTGCGGCCATTATTTCAGTTGTATACTTGCTGAAAAGTATCCACTAGAAACACAAAATAAGGTTAAATCCCAATACTATAATTCAATTCAAATTTCCATTTTTGTGCATATTACATTTAAAGATGTACCTAATAGCATAACATAGATGATGCTAGAAACTTTATTAGAGAGTACTACTTCTATACTAGTAATGACCTATCACATTTCCCAAAGTTCTTCCAAGGTTGTTTTGATATGTTCTAAGGGAATTTGAATGAATGAGATATTATGTTCAATCAATAATATGTTTGGTCAGATAATTGTGCAACTCACTTTAAGAATTCCCACATGTTCTCTTGGTTAATTAGGATGCATGTGAAGACTAGAGTTCAACATTTTTGGAGTTTCTTTGAGGTTAGGCATGAAAAGGGGAGCACGATGGTGCCAAAACATGTGTATAAAGAGCCTTAAAAAGAGAGGAGGTGAAGGAAAATAATGGTGCTAAATTAATTGATGCTACAACTATTGTAGATTGGTGTAATCAAACATTGTCAAGTGGACCAAAAAATATTTTCATGTGAAAATATTGTTCGAGTTATAGAAGGAAGAATACAAGGCAATTTAAGAAGATTGTAGCGCATGAATTGGATCAAGTGATTTCGAGTCATTTCAAAAATCTAATTCTAGTTGATGAACTATTTATTCTACGATCATGAAATTCTTTTGTTCAATTTGTACGTATTTTGATAGGAATGCATGTGAGTCAAAGGAAATAGTTAATGAATGACAGGCCCTGTAGGCCTATCGAGACATGCCAACCATCATAAGCATTAGGGTATAAGAAAGTAACATCGTCAATTGATTTTGAGCACATGTCGAATCTTGTGGAACCAAGTGAATTTTTTTATAATATATTTTTAGCTCTAAATATTGGGATACATTTTCCTTTTTACACAAATGTATTAGAAAATGTGGTTACACTTTGAATGCAAGGCATGTTTTTTAGTCTTTACAGATGAAGGAAATGATGAGGGGATAAATGAATATATCTGTTGATGTGTAGAGGCAAAAAATAAATTAGCTAAAACTATCACAGATGGGGAAAACCTAGTTTATCCTACCAAAAATTTGGTTTTCATAAGAACTTGAATTCAAATATACCATAACAAAAATGTACATCAATGGTTATTTCAAGACTTTTAAACATATATGAGGATACTTCATTATTCAAATTTGGTTATTGCTACAAATATTAAGTTGATTAAGTTCCACTGAAAACCTTACAACAAATATTTATGGAAAGTTTGTGAAGTTGATCATGAAACGATGCTTGAAACCCTTAAAGAGAGATTTGATCTAGAAGGTCAATTGTAATGAATTAACAAGATTAGTTTTGAATTATTTTTATGTTTTAAACTAGTAAGAATGGTATTTAGTGTATTTGAATTTTTATTGCTTTATTATTTTAATATTCATTTTTGTATGGAAATCAGTACCCGCATGGAACCCATCGAACATTTTGAGGGATGAAGAAAGATTTCTAAAACAAGATAAGTGGTCAAGTAATGAATAAGTTACAATCCCATTAAAAAGAGAAACCCAAGTAGATAGGCCAATCATTTTTCCACACAAAGGAAGAAGAATTCAGAGGCAAGATAGTTTGGAAAATCACTAGTCCCCTACTTATGCCTCCACTTATGAGAGGCTACAATACGTCACATAACTGTAAGTGACTTTCCAAGCACCCATTTTGTTATTTTAGCATGGAATTACATTGAATATTTAATTTACTTGAGATTGAATCCTATTGAGGAAGGACATGTCTATGCCAAGAAACCATAAACCTCCACTTGAGAGAGATTAAAATACATCAAAAAATGTGACTTTCCAAGCACCCGATTTAGTATTTTTGCATGGACTTACATTCACAAGGTAGTTGACCCAAGATCAAATCTTACCCGGGAAGGCCATGTCTATGCCCAACAAGCTTAAGCCTCCACATGAGAGAGGTTAAAATACACAAAAAAAATATATGTGACTTGCCAAACACCCAGTTTGGTATTTTGGCATGGAATTACATTCACAAGTTAGTTGACTCGAGATTGAATCCTACTTAGGAAGGGAATGCATATGCCACATAAAATTAAACCTCTATTTGAGAGAGGTTAAAATACATAAAATTTCCAATCAAGCTTACACCTATGCTTGAGAGAGGCTACAATATGCCAAAAATTTGTAAGTGACTTGCTAAACAACTAGTTTGGTATTTTGGAGTGGACTTACATTGACAAGTTAGTTGACCTAAGATCAAATCCTATTCAGGAAGGGCATCTCTATGCCAAGAAATCTTAAATATCTACTTGAGAGAGGTTAATATAAGTAAAAAATTAGTAATTTCCTTGCCAAGAACATGGCTTGGTGTGGACTTATATTAACAAGTTAGCTTACCCAATTTTAAAAATAGTTCAAGAACACCATGGAACATAAGGTTAAACCACAATGAAGGCCCTCTCTGAAACCATTGATCAAAAAATGTTAATCTCGCTTTTATTCCATGAATATTAGTTTAATATCCCCTTTTTATTGGTTGGACCATTGAATTTCATTCAATAAATGTTAATTTGTAGTAGGTATATATCCCCTAAATGTCCAATCGATATCCAAAATTGATATATAATACTTATTTCACTCTAAACCCATCCAATATCGACATGTTATCCAAGATTTTTGTAGAGATTTGTCGAATTTTATTGGAAATATATGCTAACCCAGGGTAAAGTTTGAGTTAAGTTGTTATTTGATTATTGTAAGTGCATGGAAATGGAGGGGCCAAAAGGGGGTTTAAGTGGACACTTTTTTTAGAAAAAAACTTCAACTTGTATGATTTATTTGAGATAGTTACATTCAAAATTTGAAGATGTTATAAGAACATGAATTGTAGCATTTCGAGTCTATTTTCTAAACTACAATTTTTTTAAAAAATGGATAAGTGAAAGTGGGTTAAATATCTAAAATGTCAATAGGTGCTCCTGTTTTTACAAAAAATCATAGTAGACAGTCGGTCATGCCCCCACCATTTTGAGCACTATTAAGTATTTTTAAAAACCCTTTGATAGAAAGATAGGTAGGAACATCTAGTTTGGGATATAATTTTTTTGTGAGTATTTTTTTTATGATTTTTCTTTTTTTGTTATTATTGGCAAATAGTTTTTTGGAAGGACTATACCCCAACACAAAAGAGGCTCAAAATCCAGATATTACAAAGAAACGGTCCAAAAAGAGATCAAAATCAGATGTTTACATGATAACACGACTGCAGTTTAACCACTACAAAGCAAAGTACCAAAATGCCTACAGAGCTACAAGTTAACAGCAAAAAAACAACAAAGTAGCAACAACTAAATTGCCAGTCAACAACATGCTTGTAAGATGAACATCACTTGGATGCTCTATCAATTGTTCTCTTCAACTCCTAAAGGGCACTAAATAAGGTGATAACAATAACCTGAGTGAGGTCATTTTTGTCAATCTGATTGAAAATTTGAGCTTGTGCTAGTCCTTCCCCCCATATGTTTTCAAAGATATTGTTGAGTATATAAACATTCTTCACTTGTTGTTCCTAAAAAATTGTAGACTACTTTGAGAGTCTAACAATAGAGTCATGTTTGCTCCTCATATTCACAACCATGTTATCAAGAGAATTGAGTTTCTTGTAGATCTCTTGTATTTGGCTTTCAACAAGTCCAGGATCTTCCTCTATTTTTCTCTTTCCCTCTCTTCTTTCCAACTGCTTCATTTCTTTCTCAAGGGCCTCTAAGTATTTCTCAAAATCATCCATCCATTGTTGTAGTTCCCCATTTTTCTCCTCAGCCTTACTGCTCTGACTGGGTTGACCCATATTGAGAAGAATTTGGGCAAACTCAAAATCTTTGGTTTGACTGTTATGGAGAATTCTTTTTGGAGGAAAATGATGGTTAAGGGGGTATGCGGGATTTTTGGATCTTATCTTCCTTTGTTCCAAAGTGGTGGGGGTAGGGATGATGGGTTTAGGAATGGGATTGGGATTAAGAGGGGTAGGGATGAATGGAATGACAGTGTTTTATGCAAGACAATGTCGATGTAGAAGAAGAATAATCCCTTGGTGAAGGGGAGTAGCATGAGTGTGCTTTTGAAAATTTTAAATGATTTTTCAAGTACAAAGATTTTGAAAATTAAAAAATAACAAATAGCCAACCGTGCCCCCCTAACTACCTCAAAAAATATCAAAAAATAGTTTTAGTTTGAATGTGTATATAATTAGTCCTAGTTTGGGACTGTATTTTTTTTTCCAATTTGGAGAAGTGAAAATAATATATATGACTAAAGATAAACATTTACAATCACTAAAAATAGAGGTATAAAAGACATATTTTGAAATAAATATAAATGGAAACCTTAGAATAGTCATAAAAAATATTAAAAGTATATATTTAGAAAGAGGATAGTTTTCTTGATGTTGTAGGAAAATTTGAAAGAAAGATACCAATTATTTTTGTAGAATTTATCATGGTGAAAGGTGAGTTTTTGCATATTGTGTCAAAAACATGCATGTTGATGTGTTGTTAAAGGTCCAAAGCATAGGTTTGGGAAAGCAAAGCAATACCAAGCCTTTTAAACCTTGGTTTGGGTGTATAATTAAGGGAACGTGTACATGTTAAAATGCGTACGTGCTATAACATGAGCGCGTTATAACACGTATGCGTTCCGTATAATATAGACAATTTATGTGTTTGTGGGGGGCTTATAGTTACAAAAATAAATGTTTAAATTTATTATAGTTACAAGTATAAGTTTTTCATTTATTATTATTTATACTTTATACTTTATTATACTTTAGATTTATTTTAGTAAATATAAGAAATTAGGGTCACTCTACACCTTATAGAACTAGTCTCACAACTCCATGAGTCACAATTTAAGAGATAAATTTTTATAATCTAATCTGGTCAGTACATAGGTAATTTTCAGGATTTCAACATTCATCCTAAATCTTTTAGCGCTTAAGTTCTACAATCAATGTCTATTTTAGGAAAGAGTCTAGTCATTGTTTAGGTTTTGAGGCCTTTTGGATTTGTTGGACACTGTGTCTTGTTGTTGTCATTGATGTCAAATGTCATTAATGGAAAAGGGTGTCATGGTGGAAAATGAGTCAATATGAGGTGTAATTCATAATCAAGCTTGAAGGTTGATTTGTAGTGTCCAATTTTATTGTCATGATATGTTGTTTTGGTGTCATGTCATGGTGTCTTAGTTTGCATGCATGGTTGAGCACATGGGACTAGCATAAAGGTGATTTTAGGTGTGCTCCAAAGGTTTTTTGATGTCTCTAAGGTATCAAACATGTTTATTAAGGTATGTAAAATTTGTTACAGTATCTGCATGGTGAAGGAAATATTAGTTTGTGTGAAGTATGGGTTAAAACTAGCCATTCTAGGCCTAATCTTAGACCTAGTTAATAGGATGTGATATGGTGGCATGAAGTATGATGTAGAGCAGGATTATTTGAGTATGTGATATGTGATATGTGTTTTGAGATTGCAGGGCATGTGTAGAAGTTGTCAAAGGACATTTTTCAAGAGTTTAGTGCATGTTCTAGGTCCTTTAGAGACAAGTTCTTAAGGATAAGTCAAGAATGCATGGGAAAATGAGATGTCATGGTAAGTTACACAAGTATCCAATAATGTATGAGCATTGGAAATATTTTAGGAGGTCATTGGAGTGTTGTGTGCCAAGTTTTAGGGCATTAATTTGAAGAAAAACCAAGATAAGTCAATTTTAGCTCTATTGAGCTCTCAGAATGCTCATATCCAACTCGAAGGCCATGTTTGGAGTGCTCACTTACATGTGAATTATTTGCATGGAGACCTAAGCCATTCACCATAGTTGAGGCATGGAACTAATAAAGTTTTATAGTTGGAATGAATTCAAATGATGCCATATCATTTATGAATGATTGTTAAGAAGTAGAGTTGGTCTAAACCCTCACTAGAACCCTAGTTTATAGCGATAGAGAAGAAATGATTTGTATGGTATCCAAATGGCATGATAAAGAAAATGTGAAGCTTCAGGGTTGTATATAATTTTTCAGAGCTCCTTTTGGTGGTGGTTTCATGCTCAAGGTGTTTTGTCAAGTTGAAGAAAAACCTCTGTTTTGAAGAAATTTACTGGTACAACTGTGTGTTGTAAGTGTCATGTTTAAAGACCTTATGTGGGGTTTTTCTTGGGATGTTTTACAAGATATCATGAAAAGATATGGGAAATTTCTATGGATAAAATGGGTGCAACATTTCCTCTAATGTGCCCTACCGCTAATGGTCTTGTGAGTGCAGAACCAATCATGATGATATGAGAGTGTGTGTGCCATTTTGCATAATGTAGCAGGGTTGTTTAGACATGAATAAATTGGTATGGTCTAACATGATGTGTTTGAAGTCTTGGTTTGATTTGAAGAGGTGATTTATTGCTTAATTCCTAATGGTATAATAATCCCTATTAGGATTATTAAGAAGATAGTTAAAACAAGTATTCTTATGAGGTTTCTCAATGTGAATTATGGTTGTGAGCAATTGAGCATGTTGGTAGGGATGCCCTTGAAGTGTTCAAGGTGGTGGAGTTTAGAAGTGAAGTTTGAGGTGTTATTTTGTGTTGGTCAAAAATTCCACTCACTTTCCTGACCATGATTGGAAAGATCATAATATCAATGGAAAAAACATTCTAAGTTCAATGGAACAACTTCCAAGACTTGATTATGTTTGAACCTAAATATTTTGGTCCATTTTTGTCTAGAACCAAAAGGGGAAACCACACTATTTTGAAATTCTTCATGAAACATTCAAGCCTTAAAGAAAAATGGATGTCTCCAACATGTAGAGGATTCACATAGCTTTCCAATGCCTATTTTTCTCCTCCTAACTCCTTATAGATCTCCTAGAATCTTTTGGGGAAGTTAGGTTTCACCATTAGAGTATTTGTTCCCTACACCTAGAAAAATTGTTGTTAAGCAGATAGTCCTTGAATGAGAAAACATTTCATAAATCTTCCTAAATTACCACCAAAAATTCCAGGATTCCTAAACATCACCTCTGGATGATTAATATTTTTCCTAAACTCTCCTGGAAGGTGCTTGATTTGCTCTAGAATTTCCAAAATAACTAGCTTGAAAATTGAAAATTTTGAAGCATGAAAACTAAGCCCTTAACTAAAAAATAAGGATTCTTAGTCACTGTGCATCCTTCCTATGGCTATCCTGTCATCAGTTCAACATTCACCTTGGCTCAAAGTAAATTCCTAATAATATCGTTTAATGTGTTTCATTGTGCATGGAATATTGTTTAAGGTGATTGATCAACTCATTTAGTATTGATGAGAGACTACTTCCGCCGAAGGCCTACAACAGCCATTTTGGCCATTCTGTAGCTAATTGAACACCCTATGGAAGTGTTTAGAGAAAATATAATGAATATGAGGGAGATTTCAAATATAATTGAAGATGTTAAAGTAAATTTAGGAAATTTTAGGAAATAAAATCTCATTCAGGAGCAATCTGTTTAAGAATGGGTTTTTAGATGCAAGTCCCGAATGAAAGCTAAAATAGTGAAAGATGACTTCTCTGGATGATTCCAGGAGTTCCATAAAGAGTTGTGATAAAAAGGGAATTGGAAAGCTATTAGAATACTCTACAAGGTAGAATAATCAATATATATTTAAGGCTCAAATACTTCTTGAGGTACATCAAAACTCTATAGCTATCCCTCCCAGTTTAAAATGAAATAGTATCCAAATTTTGAGTTGCAAGTAGAATTAGATTTTTAGAATACTTTCATTTATAGTAAAACTTGATTTTCATTATTTCAGTGAAGTATGGAGGTCAAGAAAATGTAACTCATCCTTAAATTTCATCTAAGGATTCATCCCCAATTTAGAGGAGGAAACCCATTTCCATGAGGAGCAACTTGAGAAAAAAAGTCTCCAGGTACCTTGAGCATGCTTCCACCCAAGTGTCATCTTGGTCAAGAAATTGAATTGTAAAGGATTCATTATGTTCAAAGGTGAAATGTGGAGCTTAAGAAGTGACTTGATGATAATCATATCCTGATACTATCATTGTACCCAAATATCTCCAAAGAACAAGCTAAAATGAGCTAGTCATCCACCGAGGTATTCAAGACCATCACGTGTGAAGTATCAAGGCATCATCTATCTCCATGAGATACATATGAGAAAATATGTGTATGAGAATCATGAATTTGATTCCATCAGAGGATGATTTTAGAGACATGAAAGGTGAGGGGATTATCTTCATATAGAGCACCCTATTTCCATGAATAACTAATCATCTCAGTTTGCTTGATGCAATTCATTTGGTTTAATGTTCTTAAAAACTCATTAAACACCTAGTAGTGTGATCACACCTTAAGGAGGAGGCACACTACAATCACCTCATTTTGGTCATAGGATAAGAATCCCATTGGGGGAGCAATACTCTACCGATAAAGTGAGGATATTGTTTCAGTAAGAAGTATAAAAGCATCATAGAGTTGATTCGTGGTCACTAAAGTGAATTGTGAACCAAATTTCAAAATTGGTACTAATTCGAGCAGTGGTAGGAAAAAATCCAATCCATAAGGTCAAAAACCTACAAAATTACTATATGTTTTCCTGAAACAAAGACTAACTATAATATATATTCCCTAAATGCTTTAGGTCCTTGCCGAAATCCTGAAAATAAGTAAGTACTAACTAGATTAGATATTGAAAAACTATCTTCTAGATTATAACTGTTGGAGCTACATGACCACTTCCATCAGGTGCAGAGTGACACTAGTTTCTTATATTTACTAAAATAAATTTTAAGTATAAGCTTAGTATGAGTTGATTAATTATGTGAATACCTTATATGTTATTACTCACAGTTACTTTATAGAAGGATTTAACATATACATTGGAGGTAAATGCTAGGTTAGAGACTTTTGAGGGAAGATTTGATTGAGTTAAGGACAAAAATTAGGTAAGCATAGTGACATACCCTGTTATGAGGGTTTAAGCTCATATTGATTAAAGTAATAAAATCTTCTTTGACATATACTCATGTGGATGTATTGAACCAATGAGGTAGAAGTCAAGGCATTAAGGAAGTTGTGGTGAGCTAGCTGATTAAGATGGATAAGGATCAAATACTTAGGTTAACAAGCATCTATGTCTTTGTCTAGGGAAGATTTGGTAAGAAGTTTTTCTAGAATGTATTAGTTAGGTGAAATGATGGTATGAACATTGAGAAATTTCAAAACACATTTCTCAAACTATATGAAGACTAACTACTGATAGGTAACCCTGGGAAATTATGTATACTTCTAACCATCTACAACTTATTTTGTTTTCCTTACTTAGAAGACTGTGAACCACAAGACAAAGTTGGGATTAGAAGAGGAGTGAAGTGATAAATCTTGTGCAATAAAGTTGAGCTTTGTGAGAATTTTCTAAGATCCATTAAAGGTCATTAACAAATAAGTTTAGGCTCTAAGTGAGATATTGTGATTTAATGATCCTTCAACTAGTTTAGTGAGAATTCTGGGATTTATTTTCCAATGACAATCTAGACAAGTTTGTGGAAACTATCAAGGATGCCAAAGCCATAGAGAGGGGAAGATGGTGGTTTAAAGGAGATTCAACTATTTCCTAGATGACTGGGCAAGGTTAGAATCAGGATAGTAAATTTAGTCATCTAAATTAAGAAGAAGTACAATCAAGATCTAAGGTTCAGTCCTACAGAGGGAAGTGAGAAGGAATAATAAGTAAGGAGAGTAAGGTGAATGATTAAAGAAAAGGTTAGTGTGTAAGATGAATGGAAAATTTTTAGTGACCCCAAAGGATGTGGAAGAAACCTGAAGAAGGCCAGGGAATTGAGTGACAATGCTAAGTAAAATGTGTATGCCTTGTGCAAAGTGGAAGACCAAGAAGCTAGTTTATTGTTTCAAGTGATAGATGGAGTCATGGTAATGAGATAGGTGAGAGAAAGAAGATAAGGAGAGATAAGAAAAATACTGGATGATGAGAAGAACCCTATTAGAGTAAGAAGTGAGAAATAAGAGTTGGAAAATTGAGTATAGA
The DNA here is from genome assembly GCA_019776745.2 of Taxus chinensis. Lineage (NCBI taxonomy): Eukaryota > Viridiplantae > Streptophyta > Pinopsida > Cupressales > Taxaceae > Taxus > Taxus chinensis. The sequence continues at coordinate 24,729,593 of CM034150.1, read as the reverse complement.
AGGTTGAGAGTGCATAAGAACTAGAAGGCTTGCAAAAGAACCAAACTAAGAAAAATTGATTTTGGTGAGTGAATAAATGATGCGGGATAACATGAATATGATGCATTTGAGTGGGATAAGGTGTTACAAGAGACAATAAACAAAGGTAACCATCAAACCCTAGGTTGAGCTCATAAAACCCTAGTTAAGCCTAGTAAGTAAGCTCAAAGGTGAAAAGTGGAGTTGTGGGAGATGGATAAGGAATTGAGAAAATAAACATTGGCAAAAAGCAATAAATCTAAAATGAATTGAGAGAAATGAATGCTTGTCTAACTTGTTCGGGGGTGATACTACGATCAAAGATGATTGTGGTGCGTAGATCAGTGTCAATATCCATAGAAACAAACAAAACTTGACTTGGTTGTGGAACAAGAGGAAATTTTCCTCGTCGTTTATGAATTCCTCTCCGAAGAGGGCCGTGAAGATATGACAAAAGATGGGATAAGGAAAAATCAAGGGTTTGGGGGTCTTAGCTGGTCTACCTGATCAACCCAATATTCCTCAGTAATATCTTAATCTTTGTTCAAGGCAATGCATTGATCGATGATTGTAGGAGGCATAGGTGTATCTCTAAAAACTAATCGACGAAGCCCTGGTCAATATCAGTTTAGTCTCACTCAACATTTGGTTGTCTAATAAGTGGGTCAAATATTTGAATGCATTGTTGCGGTGGGAGTGGAATGGTCATGTGGGTGCTCAAACAATAGAAACAAAAATAAACAAGAAAGTTGGAATCCAAGGGGGCTAAAAACTAAGATCTGGTAGCCTAGGCCGCTAAGGAAGTAGATGTTGTATTCTTTCCAGTCTGAATTACTTTAATTCCTACTTTTAAATCACAGAAGTAAATAAACTCGAATTAAGTAAAAGAAAATTTATTTTCTCTTTGAATTAACTAAGTTTGATTTATGAGCATCTAATTAAATCACAACAAAACAACAAGCTATCTAATTATTTTTTGTGTTTTCAATGAAGCTTTGAAAGAAATAAACAAAATGAATATACTCTAACTTATCATTTATGTTTTTGTTCTTTTCTAGTTATTGGAAATTAAATAAAATAATTCTACAGACAAAGAAACTAATTAAAACAAAGTAATATACTTCTATTCTAAATTAAATCAAACAGGGAATAGACGGATGTGGCTATTCCTTTGTTGCAAGATATGAATCTAATATAATTTAAACAAATATGTTTTCTAATTTGTAATTGTCGATTTCTACTTCTTCTAATTGCTTCACTTCATAATCATGGGAAGAAATAAGGCTTCCCAAAAGCAATTTCTTCTTCCCCTAATACTTCCCTAGTAAAACAAATAAAATGCATAGACTGACTGGTAATGAAGAGTTTAAATGACAAACACAGACATAGAATATTCCTCAAGATTCTTTCCCTTGCAGATCCACAGGGATAAGTAGGGAAGAAGATTTCAATGGAAGTATGTTCGTACACAAATAAAAACTGGAAATGAAGAAATAAAGCACACAGTTATTTTAAAATGAAGAAGTAAAGAAGTTCTTGCACAACACCTTCCTCCAAATTCTTTCTCGAGTAAATCCACAGGGATAAGACAAGAAGAAAATATCAACGGAAAGCTTCTTACTATATATAAATTCTACTCTTTAAGACAAATGTATCTAACAACAATATTGTAAAGAATGAAATCTTTAAAAGAGTTATAAATGCATCCCCAACTTGGATATGTAGAAATGTGACAATTTCCAAGTGTAGTGATGATTTCTTTGATCTCCTCAGCTTACCTTCCAGATATGAGAGTCAAATTGATCCATAGAATAGAGCTGGTTGATTGTAGAAGAAATTATGAAGATACTGGAGCAGACTGGTTGTAGACTAGTTAGTCACAAATGTAGGCAAGAAGCAAAAAAACAATGAACAAAGTTTTTTGTGTACTTTCTAGCAAGATTTTAGCAGAGTAACGATGCAATTCAAATCAAATCTCTAACCCATGTTATAGGTAAAATATTGGATTTTATAGAAAGATGGAAGGGAAGATGTCTAGCATATTTGGCAATGAAGAAGTGTCGGATCATCCAAAAGTGAGGTAGTCAACATTATAATAATAGTAAACAGAGAGGAAAAGTTCAATATGTATCCAACAAGCTAGAAATCAGGTGAAATGACCAAGAAACGTGCAAGAAAGATACTTGGAAGCTTGCAACAAGTGTTCAAAACACTTAGTTTGGAGTCTTAGATTAATGCACATGGAACCGCCAGTTTGCACAGAGTGACGATTACGCAACCGGCGCGGTGGTTGTGTAACCGTCGTGGTAATTGCATGACTTAAAGTCATGATAACTAAGGAATGAGTAGAAAATGGCTCAGAAAGATGGAAAAATTTAAGATAAAGACAAATAAAGCAAGATAGGCATGCTGAAAGACAAAGGAAGGGATTTGGACTTCATTGTTGTTATGGAAAAGAGATTTACCATCATAGGATATTTTTACCATGTCCGTCAATGTAGCACCATGCAATTTTGGGTGTGTATATATTGCCCCCTTGGAGGAGCGTTTTATCCATGAATATGCATAAAATGTGGATTCCGAGTATAATGCTCCCAAATGGGAAAGTTAGAAATTATACCTTATTCGTCTGTGTGTTAAAACCACACCAATCCAAGATTCCCACCACCTGCAAGAGACAAACAGAATCAAGTGCAAATATAAAACATAACTGACAAAATATTTTGAACTAAAATGACAAGATTACTTACCATATCCATGGGGATGAGGAATATACTTGTGCCAACACTCCAACCCTACATACACTCACTCGAAGCAACATTAGAAAACATATTTGAACTCTATATATGACTTTTTACTATTTTTGGAAATCATTTTTACCCATCCACTTAGTTGTTTTTAGAGTTCTAGATTACCTGTGATCGTTTCACGTGAGAGTACAAACAAATATACGAGTACTTAGAGACGATGGCAGCGCAACCAACGGCAGCAACAGAGGTGCACAAATAGGTAAGTTACATTCATTTGTTTATTTTTTCCCTAAAATATAGGATTTAGTTGAAACTAGCTAAAAGGGGGATGGTTTTTAATAATTTTAAAGAAAAAATGATCATAAGGGGGGAGCGATTTAGGATATGTATTTCATTTGATTCAGTTTGATGTATTTTTGGTGTTTTTACAAGTTTTTATGATTTAGGTTACGACCTAGTTTTCACGGGTGTAACCGCCACTCTGCGCAGAGTGGTGGTTACGTAAAATCCATAATGGTTACGAAACCTCCGATCTAGAAGAGTGACGATTATGCAACCACCACGGAGGTTGTGCAGCTCCCGCTCTGCTACGAGCGATGGTTTCATAACCTTTAAGGTAATTTGCATTTTATTGACTAAGTATGAAATTTATTTCATTTTTACTTATGTTTATATTTTTTTGTGAGCTTGTTATTTACTTATGAGGTTCTAACTTGCTCTTTTCTATTGTTTTGATGTTGGGAGGATACATTAGGTGGAACAAAGCCTGAGAGTAGGACTAGTTGCCTCAGATCTTTCTGTCATTGAATCAGGCAAAGAGGGATGGTATCTGGAGGATTTCTCAGACACAACTTGTTGCTAACACGAGCCAACTTATTTTTGATTTATTCAGTTACTAGGATGCGGACCAGAACACTTTCCAATTTCTTGAAGTTATGGGAGAGTGAACTATTAGACTGGAGGATGTCTATAGGATCCTTGCAATTCATGTCATTGGCATGACGTTGGCACTGAAGAGCGCTAGTTTGACAACTAAGGCATGTAATTGGGCTACTTATCTTGGTGATGCACTCACACCTTACACAAGTGTGAAGTAGGGATTCATATTAGTTTTAGTTGCCACTGCTACTATCCCTGCTCTACGCAAGGCCATTATAGGTATCTTGGCCTCGCGTTTGATTGGGGACAAGGGAAGAGACAGGTTTATGTTTTGTTGGGCTCCTATTATTTAGAGAATTGAGCAACATATCAGGGTATATGCTTGGGGGATTGACATTTTTGGGACTACCTATCATGATCTTTACATGATTGTTAGATTGGGGGTTAAATCACTTAGACATCCTACTTTAGTCATGTCTTGGGTATACAAGCAAATGATCCCATACTAGAGGGGAGTTGGGATAACAGATCCCACAAAGATTAGAGTAGTGAGGTGGGTAGATATGGATCCCCTCAAGGGTCTATCTCATCTAGTTTCTACACTGACCCTAACAAATATAGTAGCCTAGCCATATAAGGATATGATGGGTTGTTTAGGTGAGGAGATAGTTGCACTGACATCCTGTGCCACTACTTTTTAGTTAGTTGACTGTAACAACAGGGTAGAGACCCATCTAGTACTTTGGGTACCCAATTATTATGGGCTACCTTACTCCAATGTCCTTCCAGTAGTTGCCACAATTTATAAAGGGATACATGAGTCAAGAGCTTTCCAGAAGGGGCGGCTACATTGGAAACTTGTTACACATGGAGTTCCTATCGGCACACCGTGGGACGCACCAGATCCAATTGCTGGGGTAGTAAAGGAGGCATTCGTGTACCCACATAGGGTAGAAGAGGAGGTGAGGGTTGAGGAGGAGGATGTACTAGCTCTTGTAGTAGCACCAATTGTTGATCTGAGCTGGATTCCAAGAGACCCGAGTGAGTAAATCACACTTCTCGTATCTTTACTTCCTATATTAGATGTTAGTAAGTTCTCTCTCTTTTTTTATAGTTTCTAACTCACCATTACTTGCTTTCCCTTTTGTAGCCACTGTTGATGGATTGCGAGACCTTATTCGGTGCACACTCCTTGACATGTTTGTGATCCCTACTAAGATGACTCGAGAGGATCTTCTTATGGACACAGGGAACCCGACGAAAACCTTTCTTCATACTAACATATTTTCACCAACCTCGCATTCCGTAGAGGCGATGAATCAGCTGAGGACTTCTATCATTGTGCACAAGGATTGAGAGAGGAAACAATGAGGACACTCACGTAGCGGAGCTACCACCACTGGTCACTCACCTGGGAAGTCACATGGACACTCACACAGATCAACACATGGAGGCTCCCATGTTGGACCGAGCCAATCTCACCACAGGAGCTGCAACAAGATCCCTCTCCCTGTCTCTTTGTAGGGATCTAGGAGGGAGGGATAAACCTAGGGCCTTTATTATTTTGAGACAATTTTTGGAGATGTATATCAATTATTTTAATTTTATCTTCTAGAGAGAATTTTGACTACACTTTATCATATGGTGTGATGGCATTGTACATGGGAAACTTGACATATTATACACATATTTATATAGATGTATTTTTGGTTCAACATTCTTTTGTATGAGTTGATTTCATTATGATTCGTCTCATCTGTGTACTCTTAGATGATTTAGAATTTTTGATGTTTTTCATGTTTCTGAATGTATGTTATGGATTATAATAATGAAACAATGTGATAAAAAATGATGTGCTTATGATTATGAGTATGGTAAGAAATTGTAATTCGAATACTTTTCTTTTCAAGTAACTTTTAACATTTATGTTTCATTGGACAAATGTGATGAATATGATATGATAACAAAATGATCTCACTTCATTCTTGACTCCACGCAACCAATAAGATGCGAGGGATAACTATCGAGAATCAAGAAGAACGTGAGATACCGAGAATCAAGAAGAACGTGAGATACCAAGAATCAAGAAGAACATGAGATATATGTTTTGAAGAATGTGAATGAGGATGATGAGCAAGGGATGATAATTTTGACAAAGATTTACTGAGAAACCTACAACCCAACCCAAACCAAGATTAACTTAACCAATTTGAAATGAATTTTTATTGCAAGTATAGACTAAACTTAGATCCACATATGGCATGTCAATTAATAAAATATGGTTTTAAAGAATATTTTCCTCTCTTAATATATACATCTAAGGCATTTTCTTGGGAATTTTTAGAAGAAATTTTATTTATTTTGTTTGCTTACAATTTATGACTTATTAATACGACCCCCTATGTCTTGCCCCATGCTACTAGTAAGAAGCATGGGCTCATCACCGAGGACAAGACATAGGAAAGAAAGAGAACTTCCCTCCTTTCCCAATCTGAAGCTACCGGTAAGAAGCATGGGCTCATCACCGAAGGTTGGTAGGGACGAGAAGTGTGGTTTATTTGTAAATAAAATAATTTTGTGTTTATTGTTTATTTATATTTTTTTACTTAACTTTAAGCTATGATTTTTGGGAAGAAACACTTTCCCCTAATCTCAATCCCACGCAACCAGTAGGATGCGAGGGCTCAACACCGAATATTGAGATAGGTGAATAAGAGTTCCAGGTGAAATGTTTAGAATTTTTTTGTTATAGAGAGAGATTTTAGGGGAAATATTTATCATCAAGAAGCTTCTGAGGAAAATCATGGGCAACAAGCACCCAAATCGGAAGCAACCATGGAGAAGAATGGGTACGTAAGCCCTAATAAAATAGTGTCAAAATTTATCTCTTATATGAAAGCAATGATAAAGATTATATAGTTTTGAATGTATGAAAAGAATGGTGAAGTAGGTATGATTAGGGATTTGTCAATGTTTGAAAGTCAAAGAATTACTTGAACAATAATTTTCCATTTAAAAATTTAGACAACATGATAATGCAAATGATAATAAATCATGAATGTAATGAAGGGAAACTAGGAAATGCAAATGATTATACATAGAAATGCTTGAGGTGAAGAGAATTAACGGACCCACTAAATTCTTCACCCTCAAGAGTACACAGACGATAGACATCATTTTTGAAATCATAAGTAACTTGATAGGGTCCAAGCCAATTCGGCCTAAACTTCCTACCTTCACCGACCTTTTTTCTACTCGGTTATCCAATCCCAAGACCAGGTATCCTACCTGGATTTCACGCTCATAGAATTTTTTGTTGAATTGATGACACATTTTGTCTACATACACTTGATGATGTTGTTTGTCTTTAATCTGCCTTTCATCCATGATTTTTAAATCAGATAGTCACATTTCTCGGTACACATCTTCGTCGATAATGCCTTGTAAAGACACACGAATACTTGACAACTCTACCTCCAGTGATAAGACCGCTTCGGCACCAAAAACTAAAGTGAAAGGGGTTGTCCCCATCGGAGTTCGAACAAAATTCCTATAGGCCCACAGGGTAGAATTTTTTTTAAACCGTCAATCTCTTTTATTCTCCTTAACTATTTTAAGAATAATGGAATTCAGAGTCTTATTAGTCACCTCGGCATGTCCGTTGGCTTGAAGGTAATATAAAGAGGTTGTGTGATGAGATGTTTTCAATTGAGCACCCAACTCGAGCACCTCTTCGTTTTTAAAGGGGGTGTCATTATCTGAAATAATGACCCATGGGACACCGTACCTACAGGTGATCTGGTTCAGAATAAATTTAGCAATGACCGATCCAGGTACTGTAGTCAAAGGCATGGCCTCAACCCACTTTGTGAAGTATTATCTAGTCGTGATGATAAAGTTATGGCCATCTAAGGATGAGGGAGATAATTTCCCTATTAAATCAAAACCCCAAGTATAGAAGGTCCAAGGTGTCACTATTGGATGTAGAGTCTGTGATGGAATGTGTATAACATGCAAGAACTTTTGACACTTTTGACATTTTTACACGTATTATACAACATCGTGTTCTAATGTGGGCCATAAATATCTCTATTGAACCTTGTTCATTGATGTCAAGTGGCATTGATGGAAAAGGAGTGAGTGGTGAAGCGAGTCTCAGTAAAGGACATGAAGGTTGATTAGTAGTTCCTTTTCAATGATGGTTGGAGATCACAAAGAGGATTCAAGTTGATTCAAGGATGATTTCAGGATGCTACAAGCTTGGTCAGTGAGGTAGATGTCCATTGGAGGTGTAGAGAAGCTTGGTGTTCTTGTCTCAGGTGTCTCATGGGTCAAAAATGATGTGTCTAGGATATGCAAAATCTCATAAGGTGATCATCAGGTCATAAGGTGCAAGTCACATTTTAAACTAACTCATTTAGACCTAGTTCTAGAGCCTAATGTGGCGCAAGAGATAAATTCATGCCATTAAAATCCTAGGTAAGAATGTTATAAGCCTGGGAATACTCTCTAGGGAAATTATGATCACCTACATGGATTACTTTAGCTCCTGGAGGTAAAATTCAAATTTTCACTAAAACTGCCTTTGAGGAATAACCGTGAAGTCATGGAAAAATGAGATTTTTCTAAAGAGTACAAGAGTATTTATGAGAAATCAAGCTATGGAGCATGTAGAGGGATTTTTTTTTATTACTTCGTGTCAAGTTTCATCAAGTTTTGAAGAAGATTGTGGAAGTTGTGAAAGTTTTATTAAAACTGGTTTCTTGAGAAAGGAAAATTGAGCACCCTGTCATCTTAGCATATAAAAAAAACTATGGAGCCTCCTTAGAATAAATCATAGAAGGAATTTTTTAAGAGAAATTCAAGCTTGAACTTTTACAAATTTTTTTAGGGAAATTGGATGAGAAAAAAAGAAGTTATATTCATTTTTCTAACATCGTTTCTCTCTCTTCCAACTTCCTTCTTGAAGTGATAGGCATGAAATGATTCATTTTTATTTCAAATAATTTTTTTTGAGGTGTATCAATTTATCAGGATTGAATAAGGTCCCCTCCATGCAAATATGATGACATTTATGGTATTCAAGCATATTTTTTGACTCTAGTCCAACTCAGCTCTTGCAAGAGTGTGTTTATACAGTCATGGTTCTTGAAGAAAGGTTGTGTGATTGAGAATTATTTCAAGTTAATAGATTAATGTGAACTTATTTTACATGTCCTAGAATTTTTTTTATGGTCCAAGATACCTTGGTTAAGAAGTGTGAAGGTGTAGTTTATATTGCCTCTTAATTGCCCTGTGTAGGATTGTCAATTTCTCCTTGCAACCCTACATTCAAGATGGTGAAGGGAGTGTATATGATTTGTTTGAAATGTTTTCTTCCACAAGATGATCATATGAAGTGAATTATGATGATAAGGGGTGTATAATCCAAGTCTGACCTATTTCATCTTAGGAGACAGAGAACTCAGACACAAAATGTCTATCTACCATGAAAATTTTTCTTAAGTTGGTGAATGTCTCAGTATGATAAGTGGAAATATTAAGGAACTCCAAAAAATTGTATCTCAGATGCTTGAATTTTTTTTAAAATAACGCATCATACTCCTTTCCTAAGACAAACTCTACTCATTATTTGAAAGTCATGCATGTATGAACTGTATCATCAATTTTTGATCAATATCCTCTCATTTCATACAAATAAGTGCTTAGAGGTTGTAGTGAACTCTTCCATTAAATTAATCACGTTGTCAGGGTGTTGTAAAAGTGACATCTAATATGGAATAATTATGTCATACAATGAGCTAGGGTTTTAAGTTTGAAACCCTCATCATGCACAATGTTGAAAGATCAAATAAGGTTGATCTTACTTGCAAGATATTAGGCCTTCTACATATATGCGAGCTATGAATATGATTTCCTATATCCTGTAAGATATATCTGAAGTTGGGAGAGACTAAGTTTGTACATGAAAGAGTAAAAAACTCCTCAATGTTGCAAGATTGGAAAAACAGTGAATGCTCTGTCTTTATAGTTGCTTCATGAAGGAGTGTATTGAAGTCCTATACTTTTGAGAATTTTAGGTATTGAAATGCTTCTAAGCTCTCATCTCCAAACTATGAAGAAGATGAGGGATCATTCCATGGCAGTATGTCAAACAACATTATGATTGTGTTTCAAGCACTCATAAACCATGAAGATGGTTAGTGATGAAATAGCATACTAACTATTGTAGATGATGAAGCACTTATTCATCAGCTTCCTTAAGCTGTGAAACTTATTGAAGACCCTATCTTCTTAGTATGACAGGTTTAAAGAGGAATGTATTTTAGTTTCCTATGACTGTATGTTGATAAAAATGAAGAAGACTATCCTAACTGCTTTTTTCCCTAATTTTGAAAATATCCAAGTTCCTAATGGTGATACAAACCCTTGCAAACTTTGTATACATGAATATGTGACCTGGTCACTTCATTATTCTTCAAAGACATGACTGTAACCTACACTTGTGTGCTTGTATGGACTTAAAAGTGAAAGAGAAGCTAAATGGTGAAGTTGGAGTAGGTTGAGAAGTTATAAAGGCTCTTCATATTCTTATGAAACATTTTCTCATGTTGATAATATCTGGAGAAGTATTAATTTGGCTACAAGACAAAATGTGCTCGGTTGATAATTTGAAAGGACTATGAGTACGTTACAAATTAGGTACATAGATATGAAAGGAGGTTTGTCAGTGGTAGTAGAAGGATGTCATAGAGTGGAAGAGACTCTTTTTCTCATTATTGTGACTCAAATAATATTTAAAAAGGCTTGCAGATTATGAAGTGAATAATTGAAGCATGATAAGTGTTTTTATGAATCCTTGAGGCAATTTATAAGACAATATGTTGGTCATCCTATATGAATGGACAAGAGAGTTAGGTGAAGAGACAAGGAATGTGAAGAGAAAAATTCATTAGAGTTGAAGTTGAAATGTCCTTATACATATCATTAAGTGAGTAAGTTGACGGATTATGATATGGAAGGTAAGAAGTCATGAGAGACAATTTTCCCTTGTGTCTTAAAAGATAATTTTAAATAAATGAAGGTGTGGTTGAACTATGAGGTGTTGTGGACATATGCTAAGGATTGAGAGAACTTTGTAGAGGAGAGATGTCACCTTAGATAAATAAAGTAAGATGAAGTCATTTTGGAGTGAAATTGAAAATTGAGAGGACCATTTTTTTGAAGTAAAGAGCTTGTCTCAATGTGCAAACCATCCTCAAAGACCTGATATTAGATGTATAAGTAAAAAGGGAAGATTTATATGTTGAAGAGAAGAGTGTAAATGAATTGAAGAGCTGAAACAAAGATCACATCAGGTTGGTGCAAGTAGCCAGGTGGAGAAGGTGATCAAAATTATGTGTTCAAATAATGAGTTGTTACTCAATAATTTAGGAGTGTGTGCTTCCTAGCAATTAGGTTCTTGCTAAATCAGTCAAGTGGGTGCTTGACATTGTAATCCAGTGGATGCTTAATATTGTATTGGAGTGGGTGCTTCAAAACTGGAGTTAGAGATTAAGGGTGAGTAGGTGCTCACCACTTTGTGAGATCATTGTAATTCTTGTTGGACAATAGTCCTTGATATTGCTTTGATTTCTCCTTTCAGTGGGTTTTTATCCCTTATGGGTTTCCCACATTAAATCTGGCCTCTTCATGTGTTCATGTGTGTTTATCTCTCTTTCACTCTCCTGGTTAAATGTGTATGCTCATAATGTTAAATTGAATAACTGTAAATTTCTTCAAAATTTTTAAAGAGCACTGATTCACCCCCTCTCATTGCATAGAATTTCTAACAAGCCCATTCGATGGATTTTGTAAGTGGTCGAATGACCTCCAAAATGGCCACCACAGATTCCACTGTGGGCTTCAAAGAGAATATTTTACACTTCTTGTTTATCAACACACCTAAGAAAAATGCCATAAAAATATCTACGATAGAGAACTTCCTCTACAATGACATACTTTATGGCTATGATACGCAACCATCACCTTTTTTGTGAATTATATCCATCAAGATATGTTTGATCTATTATATGGTTTATTATGTCTATATACCAGGAACACAAGGCAATGATAGGTTTTGCCTCTATGTAATAAACACACTCATCAGGGAAGTCCAAGTCAACTATCTTCCCACAATCAATTGGGTTATCAGCTAAGTAATCCGTAATGATCTGTCCATTAACAGAATTCTGATTAATAAAGGTAAGCTTGAATTCTCCCATTAATGTGATAAACATACCTTCCTTCTTAGAAAAGGTTGATTGAGTTAGGAACATCTACAACTATTCCAATTTAACAATTACCCTCATTTCCTCATTGAGCATGTAATGCCTCAACCTCTTAGTTGCGTACACAATGGCCAAATACTCTTTCTCTGCATAGGTACCATGTATCATAGTCCAACAGTGTACAATAAATGAAATATATGGCACGTTCGCAACCATTATCATCCTCTTGTGCCAACATGCACGGAATCAAGACATTTGTGGCTCAAGAATACAAAATCAGAGGATGATGGGATTTGGGTAGCATGAGTGTTGGCAGAGACATGAGAAAGTGCTTGACAGACTTAAACGTGTTGTGACATTCATCGGTCCATTCCTTAGAAAAATCCTTTTTTAACAACCCATTGATAGGATGGACAACATACGTCAAGTCAAGGACAAACCTACAGATTTCCCCAAGTTTACCCAAAAAGGTCCTAATACTAGACTCGTCTGATGGTAGAGTCATTTCAAAAATCACCTCGATTTTTCGCAAGATCTACATCCACCGAGAGGAAATGATGCAGCCTAATAACTTACCTCTAGTGACTCCAAACACCCATTTCTTCGGATTTAAGGTTACATCGTATTTGATTAAGCAAAAAATAATGACTTGAAGGACTTCAGGGTGCTTTCCTCTCTTCTTAGCTTTCGTTAAGAGATCATCAATGTATATCTCCACAATCTTGTGAATAAGATCATGGAATATTTAAGTCATAGCGCTTTGCTAAGTAGTGTTAGCGTTCTTTAGACTAAATGGCATAATGAAATAGAAAAAGGTTCCCTAAGAAGTGGTGAAGTTAGTTTTCATTTGATCTTCCTCAAAGAACCTAATTTGGTTGTATCCATAGAACCCTTCCATAAGTGATAACAACTCATAACCAGTCGTTGCATCAATAAGGATGTCAATGGATGGCAGTGGAAAGTTTCCCTTAGGACAAAATTTGTTTATGTCCCTAAATTCAATGCATATTCTGATTTTTCCATTCTTTTTTAGAACTGGGATGATGTTAGACAACCACATAGAGTATTCTATTGGATTTATGAACCCTACCTAAAGGAGCTTCATTACCTCTCTTTGACCATTAAAGTGAATTTAGGATTCATAAGTTGCAACTTTTGTTTTACAGGCTTTGATTCAAGTTTGGTTACCAAGTTGTGAACTACTACATCGGGAACAACACCTGTCATGTCTTTATAGCTAAAAGCAAAGGCTTTAGAATGTTCTTTCAGCACATTTGTATGTTCTTCTATTTCTTTAGGTGATAGTGAAGAACCAAGTTTTAGAATTATGGGCTCCTCTTCTGTCCCAATGTTAATTTGGATACCCCCCTCTATTAAAGAAGCATTTCCTTCTTCAAACTCAGGAGGTGCAGGAGGAAACTCCATAGGTTCTTCCTTGACTTCATAATTTTCAAAATCTTTGGACGAGGAAGGATTCATCATTTTATCTCCAAAGTATGAAGAAGGGTGAGGGGTGAGGGAAAATTCTTTCTTATGATGCGTAGGATGGAGGTCAGTATATGCATAGAGGAATCCTAAGATTTCCTCATCATTCTCTCTGAAATATAAAGTAATAGGCTCATTTTTAGTCTCTATATATGCTAGAATAACATTGTTGGGCATCTTGCGAGCAAAGGGTTCAACTCAGATAGAGACTGTGAACTCGGTTTCCTTCAAATAATTGCTAGGATAGAAACGAGAAGAAGAGGCAGCCATAGAATCATCAAGATTATTTTGTTCCCTAGGAATAGCCTCAATAGAAATGAAATCAAAACCTGTATATAGCTTGCACATTGCGGACTTGTAAAGTTGGAGGTGTTCTGCGATGGTCTCGTAAACTTTTGAGACCTAATTTGTAATGAATTTCGAGTCACCTAAGACTCTAATGTTACACACTCCCATCCTCTTGGCTACGATGAGTCTAAGAAGTATAGCTTTATATTCTACTCCATTATTAGTAAACTTGAAATTTAATTAAAAGAAAAAGGGCATGACTCTCCCCTCTAGAGAAGTGAGAATCACCCTTGCCCCTGTGCCATAGCAACATTTTAATCCATCATAGTTGAGGGTCCAACAATTTTCAAGAAAAATAGATGTTACATTGTCTTTTGAATCCTCTTCCTACACCTCAGAAACCTCAACCATGCAGAACTCTTTGAAACAATACACTGGAAGAGGCCCCAAACCGAGAACATTTCTAATTCCTTGAGAATCAAATGGGAGAAATATAGGAAAATCATCCTCTAAAAGTTTCACTATTTCCATTGTTGTTTTGGTTGAAATAGTCTCTACTACAGTAGTCTTATTCTCACTAACATCCACCCCTTCAATCACTTTTAGCACTTCTAATTCATTCATCAACACTATCTTAGCAGTAGGGATCACTTCTTTAGGGGGGGTTGGTATGTTCAATTAATTAGCCGGGAGTTCAAACTCGGAATCAACCCCAGGTTTATTTTTAAGGTTTGCTAAGTGAATGTCAAATGGTTTCGGGTCACCTTAAGCCAAAAATACCTTCCCTAAATGAAGGAATCTTACTTCCTGAAACAAAGTAGATGGGATAAAATTCATTCAATGAATCCAGGGCCTACCAAGGATCATATTATAGTTGGTTTCCCTATCTATAATATAAAACTCAGTTAGAATGGTCTTAGGTCCAAGGTTTAAGGGGAGAACAATAATACTAATGGATGTGCCTTAAGGCCATCATAACCTCCTAACATGTTTATAATGGAGGAACAATTTGTTTCTTCATACCCCAACTTCTGTAAGAAATAAAATGGAACAATGTTATTTGTGTTGACGTAGTTGTTATATAATATCCATAATTGCAAATACAACGGAGGAAGGCCTCTTCATGATAACTCAGAATCCATAGGCATCTTACTAATGTTGAACAAAAATCCAATATTTCTCTTATGTTGGCTCAGAGGGTAGACATAAAAATATATATGGTTAATTTGGGCCTCTAGAGGAGGCGTGACATGCATGAGATGAAAAATACCTAAAGCTTCTAACAAATCTAAGAAGGGATTGCAAGAAAAGGTCTTGGTGAGATCCATGATAAAATCATAAGAATCTATTGGCCTGGGAACTATGGGTGAATCATCTTATATTAAAGGATACACTAGGAGAGATTACAATGTGTACTATGGAGTATGGGTAGATGCATGGACTTCGGGCTCTGTCTCCAACTCAACTAAACCTACGATTTTAGCCTAATTCCTCTTATCCAAGTTAGGAGAAACTCGTGGATCATTAGACGTAAATTATTTGTGATCATTGGTCCCTATAAGAATACCTTTGTTGGCACCCTGAGGATTATATTTCACATTCTCAGGGTGTTTCAGGAAAGGATCTCTATATATACCAAGGCTAGCATTTCGTGAGGAGACAGGTCCCGTATGAGTATCTTTGGGAGTTCTTGAAAAGTTTGCTAACAACATGTCAATAAATAGTTGTCTTTGATCTTTTGGAATCCATTGTATGAACTTGTTACAATCTCTACAAATTTGAGCGTCATGGCCTATCACTCTATGGAATCCACAATATAAGTTGGGATCATAATCTCTAGGTCTTTGGTTTTGATTCTATTATGGTCCATAATTTTGATTGTTGTTCTGATATTGATTGTTGTAATTGAATTTCACAGGCCTTTGGCCTTTATTTTGGTATTGAATCAGGCTTGGTCATGAATTTGTTGAGCGGGTGGACAACTAAAATTGACCACATTAATGGAAGAAGCAAGATTTTTGTTCCTTTGATTATTTGCATTTCCATTGTTTTTTTTCACATTACTAGTGATCAAAACATTTGGCTTCTTGGGTTGGTCGGTAACGCCATCTGTTGTGACACCACAGTTTCAATTGAGGACCTTGGGTCCTTGGTTGTTATTTGAATAATTCTGAAAGTTGGAGTTGTTTTGGGTGTAGGTGACCAACCTCCTATTGGGGCCATAAGTCTTGTATCCATTTTTAACTTCTGCTTGGTTAATGAAAAGCACACCATCTAAGACTTCCTCATAACTCCAAAGAGGAAACTTCTACACCTCTTCCTTAGTCTCTCTATTAAGCAAGTGAAGTAACAAGTCGTAGAGCTCCGTCTGATCCATGTTTGGAGTGCTTGCAGAAGAATAAAGGACTTGCCGCCACCTCTGAATGAAGCGGGCAACAGACTCATTCTTCTCTTGCTTAATGTGAAATCCTTGATGAAATCAAATACGAAATCCTTGTTCATATTGAAAGCCTTGATTAAATCAGATACGAGTTGTTTAAATTAATGTATGGAGGATTATGGGATGCTATAATAACAATCTAGGGAAATCCCTTCGAGGGTCTTTGGGAATATATTTACAATGAACGTGTCACAAGGGATTAACCCTCTAATGATAGTAGTGTATGCCTTAATATGATCATTGGGGTTTGATGTAGACAATAACTCATAATCTAACTCAACAATTTAGTTATCGTAAGGTTTACAAACTTCACCTCTACTTGAATCCACAATGGAAGGATATTTTAAGGTTCACAATGTGTCTAGTTTGGTTTATAATGCAATAATATGATTAATTTTCATTTTAAAGGTATCTAATCATCTTACCTATTTCATGCTCTTAAAAACAAACCAATATCCTCAACAAAATTGATAGAAAGAATCAAGATTCCAATCCTTTACCTTCTTACTCAATTTGAAAAACAATACCCTTAAGACATGCTCTTTTGCTGAGAAATCCACTTTTAAATTATTTCTTACACCTTCTCACACCCTGCACTCTGCTCTTGCACTCTATACAACACTAATTCAATCTCAACTTAATGAAAATAATTCAAGTATTCAACCTTTTACTATTTCCCAAAACTTGCCATTTAGTTTCACAAAACAATGCATTTTGATCAAACATGGATTGAGGGAAACCAAAGAAATCCACAGGGATCTAAGAAATTTTTTAGTGACTCTTCCTCACACCTAATGAGTATACAAAATTTCAACCTTTCACTCCTTGTATTGTTCTCTATACTCCATCCTTGCAATCTTATTCAAAACCCCTTCATTAGACATGTCTCCTATAGTTGTCATGCACAAAAGTGTTTCTATGGAGATTCAACACAAAAAGAATGTTTTTTCAAACACACTTTAAAGGGTTTTAGATATCCGTAAAATATCATAGCCTAACTCAACTTGCATGCCCTATCTCCTTTGTAACTAGGTTCTTTTAATTAAGTCTTGACTATGATTTTCCACTTCTTGTACCAATTGTTGAACATAAATTCAAATTCTACCCTTCAAAATAAAAAATTACTTCAAGATATCTTATATTGGGTCCTTGACATGATATATAGAGAGTTCAAAATAAAAAGAGTGTAATTTTGGGTTCCAAAATCTAAACCCTAGCCACGACTCCTGGAAGCCCGAGGAAAGGAAAAATTGATATAAAAACTTCTATATGCACTTTCAAGGCCCAATTTATCTCTTGAAGGCCTATCTCGAGGTATTATAAGGGTTAGATTTATCATTGGTTTCTGAATAATGTACAAGGATCTCCATTTTACCTTTCTTTCTACTGTCATGTTACATATATGCACAGTTCTCAGTTAGAAAATGCTTTTAACACAAAAATGAAATGTCTCATTATTTTCCTTGAATTATTAATCTCCTCATAAACCTATCTTCCTGTTCTGTTACCTCTTTTGGGATTTGCATAGAAAATTATAAAGAATATACTTAGTTGTGTAACTCAATCACAGTCTACTCAAACTGGGTTTGTAAATACACATAGAGACAAGGTTTCATTGATATAATGCTAGGTTTCTTCCCTTCACATTTAATTTCTATAAAAGATAGTCTTCATTCCTAGGATCCCCATATCCACAATCAAAATCATCAAATACACTTAATGCTTATCATTCTCAGTGATCTGTAGGTAATTGTACACAAGTTCTTATAACAACTCATAGCTAGTAAACAAGACACTTAGGTATTTGGGTCTTTTGAAGATCAATTTCACTGTTACCTTTGATGAATTATTTCTAAGCACCAATGAAATGACACCTCATAAAAAATTCTTTCAATATTTTCTAGCAAACAGTGGGCCTTCACACAGCTTTGGCTAATATAAATCAGTTACAATGATTTATAAGCATTCGTACATGTGATAAGTCATGCATGGAGAGTTTTCCAAACATTGTTACAAGTTTGTAACCTCTGAAACACGTTTCCCATCATCATTATAATGAAGATAAAATCAACGTAGAAGTCAAGAAATTTTACAAGAAAAACATTCACAAAATGAAAGTACCATTACATTTCTTGTAAAACTTATATATTACAAAATGTATCTCATTTTCTTCATTTTATGCTCTTCCTCCTCCTTGAGGATCCCCCTCAACTAACTCTACAATCAAGCATTTATCTCCTTTCATGCCAACCCTAACTAACTTCCTTAGGTTCATATACCCATACTTAGCTAAAAAGAGCTTTATTCCATCATTTTGACATATTTATAACTTAACCCTCTCCTAATAATTTTGACACACAACTAGAGATCTATTTATTTTCACCCTTACATACATTAAAATTTACTTCTAACTTCTTGATAAACCATATATGGTACTTTTACATGCTTTGGGATTGAAATCTCATTTTTGGAGGGAAACATGGTATGAAGGAAAATTCAAATTCCCTAGACTCTCGCTAACTCTAAATGACTCCTTTACCTCATTATGACCTTGTAGACACTTTAATAGCTTATAAACTTACAAGGAGGGAGAATTCAATACTTTGATGATTCATTGAATGATGCTCCTGCATCATACTCCCAAGCTTGAGAAAAGTATTTTTGCATTTACACAGCTGAGTCTTCTTCACTTTTGTTTGTTCTTGTCCTTTGTTCTCACTTCCACTAGCATTTCTTGCTTTAAGACCTCCTGGGTCCCATACTTTGCTCTTTGTCATTGCATTTGCCTTCACTTGTCTTCCTCGCTTCTTGATTTCTTTCTTGCTTTGTTCTTTTCTTTCCTCTTTCCTCTTCAACTTCTCTTCAATATTACTCCCTTTTTAATATAAAAAACCTGCAAAAGCATAGTCAAATATAATATTAGATGAAAAATTTGGAGACCATTTGGTCTCATTTATCACTTCTTGTCTCTCTTCATCTTTGTCTTCTTTTTCTTCATAATTCATTTGCACTTCTTCCTCAATTTATTTTTCTTCACTCATTATTTCAACCTCTTCCTCCTCATACTTTCCTTTTTCACTATACAAATCTTCTTCAAGATCTTTCATTTCTCTCTCCAACTGCTCTTCATCTTCATAAACAATTGTGTAACATGAGTTTTCTTCTTCTCCATCCATTTCCAAGCCTTCAAAATAGACTTCAAGCTGCTCTACCCCTTTTATTTCTTCTTTCTTTCCCTCATTCTCAACTTCTTCACTTATCCACTCTTCATTTTCAAATTATTTTACTGTTATGGAGGCTAAAAATATCCTTGTTACCTCTTCCTCATCTTCTATTTGCATGCTTTCTTAAAAAATGACTTCCTTTTTCACCTCTTTTTCCTCCTCTTTTAGCATCTTCTTCTTTTCTTTTTTCCACATTACTTGAGTCTTCTTTCTGTTGCTCTCAATTTCACCTTCACCTGCATTCTCTTTCTCTTCTTTACAAGCTCTCTAATCGGCCATTTGGCTTTCTTCCTCATCACAAATTCTATCCTTTGAATTTTCTATCTTTCTTTCAAGAGTACCACCAATTGATCTACATCTTGCTTAAGCTCTGTGATCTCCTCTTGAAAGCACCTCTCTTTTCTTCATCCTTTCCTCTTTTCTTTTTCTCTCTCTTTCTTCTTGTTTTATTTTCTTGTGGCTAATCATCTTGGCTAACTCTATTATCAAATTTTCTCTCTCCATCTCTTTTTCTTCTTCTCACTCACTTTTATTTCTCTCTCAAGCAATCTCTCTTCTTGCTTTTCTATCTACACCTTACCTAGGATTGGAATCCGGTCTATTGGTGTCTTCTCAATCTCTTCTCAACCTCCTTTCAATTCACTTCTTCTCTTAACATGTCACTTCATTCACACACTCACAATTCCACTTGTTAGCCATAATAAAAGATCAATTTTCAAATTTTAATAACCAATATCAACTAGAGCCTCACTCTGATACCAAATGATATAGACAATATCTTATAATCTCACTCAAGAATTTAGCTATCATAAGGTTTAAAAACTTCACCTCTACCTGGATCTGCAATGGAAGGATATTTTAAGGTTCACAATGTG
Organism: Taxus chinensis; assembly: GCA_019776745.2. NCBI lineage: Eukaryota > Viridiplantae > Streptophyta > Pinopsida > Cupressales > Taxaceae > Taxus > Taxus chinensis. Next base: position 24,709,364 of record CM034150.1, on the reverse strand, counting down.
TCTAGTTTGGTTTATAATGCAAGAATCTGATTAATTTTCATTTTAAAGGTATCTAATGATCGTGCCAATTTCATGCTCTTCAAACAAACCAAGATCCTCAACAAAATAGATAAAAAGAATCAAGATTCCAATCCTTTACCTTCTTACTCAATTTGAAAAGCAATACCCTTAAGATGTGTTCTTTTCATGAGAAATCCATTTTGGCCTTCTTTCTTGTACCTTATCACACCCTGCACTCTTCTCCTGCACTCTATATAACACTAATTCAATCTCAGCTTAATGAAAAAGATTCAAGTATTCAACCTTTTACTATTTCCCAAAACGTGCCATTTAGTTTCACAAAACAATGCATTTTGATCAAACCTGGATTGAGGGAAACCAAATACATCCACAGGGATCTAAAAACATTTTTAATGACCCTTCCTCACACCTAATCAATATACAAAATTTCAACCTTTCACTCCTTGTATTGTTCTCTATACTTCATCCTTGCAATCTTGTTCAAAACCCCTTCATTAGGCATGTCTCCTATAATTGTCATGCATAGAAGAGTTTATGGAGATTCAACAAAAAAATAATGGTTTTTCAAACACCCTTTAAAGGGTTTTAGATATCTCTAAAATCTCAGATCCTAACTCAACTTGCATTTCCTATCTCCTTTGTAGCTAGGTTATTTTAATTAAGTCTTGACTGTGATTTCCACTTCTTGTTCCAACTATCAAACATAAATTAAAATTTCACCCTTCAAAACAAAAAATTACTTCAATATATCTTGCATTAGGTCCTTGACATAATGTGTAGAGAGTTCAAAATCAAAAGAGTGTAATTTGGGGTTCCAAAATCTAAATGCTAGCCATGCCTCCTAGAAGCCCAAGGAAAGGAAAAATTGATATAAAAATTTGTATATGCACTTTCAAGGCCCAATTTCTCTCTTGGAGGTTTGTGTCAAGGTATTATAAGGGTTAGATTTATCAGTGGTTTCTAAATCACGTGCAAGGATCTCCATTTTTCTTTTCTTTCCACTGCCCTGTTACGTATATGCACAGTTCTCATTTAGAAAATGCTTATAACACAAAGATGAAATGTCGCATTCTTTTCCCTAAATTATTAATCTCCGCATACACCTATCCTCCTAATCTTTTACCTCTTTTGGGCTTGGCATAACAAATTAGACAAATTCTACTCAATTGTGTAAATCAATCACATTCTACTCAAACTGGGTCTGTACATACACATAGAGACAAGGTTTCACTGATCTTACAATGTTAGGTTTCTTCCCTTCACATTGAACTTTTATAAAAGATAGTATTCATTCCTAGGCTCCACATATCCACAATAAAAATCCTCAAGTTCAATCAATGTTTATCGTTCTCAGTGATCTATAGGTAACTGTACACAAGTTCTTCTAACAAATCATAGCTATAAACATGCCACTTATGTATTTGGGTCTTTTGAAGATCAATTTCACTATTACTTGTGATGAATTATATCTCAAGACCAATGACACTTCATATCAAATACTTGCAATCTTTTCTAGAAAATAGTGGGCCTTCACATAGCTTTGGCTAATATAAATCAGTCACAATGATTTGTAAGCATTCTTACCTATGATAAGTCATGCATGGAGAGTTTTCCAAACCTTGTTACAAGTTTCTAACCTCTAAAACATGTTTCCCATCATCATTATAATGAAGATAAAATCAATGTAGAAGGAAATCAATTTTACAAGACAAACATTCAATACAAATGTCCATCACAAAACCAAAATACCATTACATTTTTTTTAAAACTTATCTATTACAAAATGTATCTCATTTTCTTCATTCTCTTCCCTTCCTCCTCCTCAATGATTCCCATCAACTAACTCTCCAATCAAAAATTTATCTCCTTTCATGCCAACCCTAACTAACTTCCTTAGGTTCATATATCCATACTTAGCTAAAAAGAGCTTTATTCCATCATTTTGACATATTTATAACTTAACCCTCTCCTAAGAATTTTGACACACAACTAAAGATCTATTTATTTTCACCCTTACATACATTAAAATTTCATTCTAACTTCTTGATAAACCATATATGGTACTTTTACATGCTTTGAGATTGAAATCTCATTTTTGGAGGGAAACATGGTATGAAGGAAAATTCAAATTCCCTAGACTCTCACTAACTCTAAATGAATCTGTTGCCTCATTATGACCTCATAGACACTTTAATAGATTATAAAAATGACAAGGAGGGAGAATTCAATACTTTGATGCTTCATTGAATGATGCTCATGCATCAGGGTCACCTTCTCCCTTAAACTTGTGAAGATCTAGCAATGGTCGTGGGAGCATGACACCTTATATTGCAAAGTCTAGAATATCTTTTAGATATTCATAGTAAGTACCCGATTCATAATATTCAACCATCGAAGATCCTTGATGGGGAGGAGGAGTTGGAACCAGATTTTTATAAGGCATAGTATAAGCATTGGTCCGGGCATAATAAACCCCTTGTTGCTTAGCGTAAGGGCCAGGGATAGAGTACATATCCACATGACAAGACTTTGAATACATGTGAATGTAGGGGGGTAGCACCAAGATATGAGCTTATGAGCGCGAAACCAAGGAATCTCACATTGACTAAAGGAGTGGCATTTGAGAACACACTTTTGGTCGTCCCTTGTGTAGGATACACATATGAAGGATGAGGGTTCATTCCTAGTGTACCCGATCCTGTAAGGAGGTTGTCAGGGCTAGGAACACCCAAGTAGGTCTATGATGGTGGTTGTTGATAAGAATTTTTGGGAGGGGTATAGTTTTTATTTTGAACATGATGGGAAGCATTGTTTGAACCCACAAACTGTGTAGGTTTTGAAGATAGAGAAATTTCTAATTCCTTGATTTTACCCACCAATGTTGAAATCACATCGCCAGGAAAAGGTTGTGAATTTTGTTTAGGCGTATGTTGTGCATTATTGGGTTGCAAAGGTATATGTTACCCTACTATGAATTGGTTATTTGTAGACCCTCCCTTTTTAGGTGTGTTCTCTATCTTAGGCGAGGGGTGGTAGAATTGTTTTGAAGAAGAACATTTGTATATCCTTGCATCCAATATAAGGATCCTCTATATCATTAAGATGGTCACCACTTTGGGTGAGATGCACTAGAAGTTCATCATCTAGTGGCAAATAGGAAGAAAAGGAACCAGATTGCATACTAATGTGAGGTCTAGACAAGACCCGTGGATAGAAACCATGTTCTCTTGTAAATGTCATGTCGTTGGAGTTTAATATCTCTGGTTTTGTACTATAATTAAGTTTATCTATTTCCTCAATTGTAACTATTGAATTGGTGTTGAATACTTGAGGAGGAGGCATGTGTGGCAGTAGTAAGTTCTGCGAGTAGTTGTCAGCCTGCCCTGATAATGAGGGTGACTGTTGCATACCCATTTGGTGGTAATAGGCTTCAAGACCTAAAATAGGCTTTTCATACTCCTGACCCGACATATTCAAGGGGTGTATAAACACCTGCATAATAATGGGAGATGGGAAGGGAGGATAAAATAATAGAAAATAAAGAAGGTACATAAAGGAACTAGTCCTTCACGTTGGGTTCACCAATTTTGTATGCTTGAAAATGAACACATGATCTTAGACGTACACGACCACCCGAGCTCATTCTAGGATAGCTGGAATACAATAAATGGGATGGTGATGTGGTAGATGGTGTAGTATAAGTGGGGATGGAAAAAAAATAAGTCAAGGCAATCGAATATTCTCATTTGGTTGAATGGGGATTTGTTTGTTGAGAGTAATGAATGCTTGTCTAACTTGTTCGGGGGTGATACTATGATCAAGAATGATCGTGATACGTAAATCGATGTCAATATCTATAGAACTAAACAAAACTCGACTCATATGTGGAACATGAGGAAATTTTCCTTCGTCATTTGTGAATTCCTCTCTGAAGAAGGTCATGAAGATATGAAAAAAGATAGGATAAGGACAAATCAAGGGTTTCGGGGTCTAATCCGGTCTACCTGATCAACCCAATATTCCTTGACAATATCTTATTATTCATTCAAGGCAATGAGTTGACTGATGATCATAGGAGGCACAAGGTGTAGCTCTAAAAACTAATTGGTGCAAGCCTCAATCAATATCAGTTTGGTCTCGTTTAACGTTCGGTTGTCTAATAAGCGGATCAAATATTCAAATGTGTTGTTATGGTGGGCTCGGAATGGTCATGTAGGCACTAAAACAAGAGAAACAGAAATGGACATGCAAGTTGAAATCCAAAGGGGATGAGAAATAAGATCCGATAGCCTAGGCCGCTAAGGAAGTAGATGTTCTATTCTTTCAAATCTGAATTACTTTAATTCCTACTTTTAAATCACATAAGTAAATAAACTCAAAATAAGTAAAAGAAATTTGATATCCTCTTTTAATTAACTAATTTTGATTTACGAGCATCTAATTAAATCAAAACAAAGCAACAAGTTATATAACTCTTTTTTATTTTCAATGATGCTTTGAAAGAAATAAACAAAATGAATCTACTATAACTTCTAATCTATGCTTGTTTTCTTTTCTGGGTATTGGAAATTAAATAAAAGAAGTCTACAAAGAAAGAAACTAATTAAAACAAAATAATCTACTTCTATACTAAATTAATTCAAACACGGAATAGTCAGATGTGGCTATTCCCCTGTTGCAGGATATGAATCTAATCTAATTTAAACAAAGATTTTTTCTAATTTTTAATTATGGATTTCTACTTCTTCTAATTGCTTCACCTTAGAATCACGAGAAGAAATAATGCTTCCCAGAAGCAAATTATTCTTCCCCCGAGACTTCCCCGGTAAAACAAATAAAATGCACAGACTAACTGATAATGAAGAATTTAAATGAAAAGTGCAGACACAAAAGCTTCCTTAAGCGTCTTTCCCTTGTAGATCCACAGGGATAAGTAGGGAATAATATTTCAATGGAAGTTTGTTCGTACAAAAATAAAAACTAGAAATGAAGAAACGAAACACATGGGTATTTTAAAATGAAGAAGTAAATAAGTTCTTTCATAGAACCTTCCTCTAAATTCTTTCCCAGGAAAATCCACAGGGATAAGCCGAGAAGAAAATATCAATGGAGAGCTTCTTACTATATATAAATTCTACTCCTTAAGACAAATGTATCTAACAACAATATTCTAAAGAATGAAAGCTTTAAAAGAATTATAAATGCATCCCTAACCTGGATATTTATAATTGTGAAAAATTACAAGTGTAGTGACGATTTATTTGATCTCCTAAGCTTCTCTTCTAGAGGTGAGAGTCCAATTGATCCAGATAACAGATTTGGTTGGTTGTAGAATAAATTATGAAGATGTTGGAGCAGACTGGTTGCAGGTTAGCTGGTTACAAATGCAGGCATGAAGCAACAGATAAATGAACTAAGTTGTTTGGCAGGATTTTGGCAAAGTAACAATGCAATTCAAATCAAGAATCTCTAATCCATGCTACGGGTAAAATCTTGGCTTTTATAGAAATATGACAGGGAAGAAGTCTAGCACACTTGGCAATCAAGAAGTGCCAAATCATCCAAAAGAGAGGCAATAAACATTCTAATAATAGTAAACAAAGAGGAAAAGTTCAATACATATCCAACAAGCTAGAAATATGCTGAAATGACCAAGAAACGTGCAAGAAAGATAATCGAAATCTTGTAACACATGTTAAAAACACGAAGTTTGGAGTTTTGGATTAATGCGAACGGAACCGCTGATCTGTGCAGATTGGAAGTTACGAAACCGTCATGGTGGTTACGTAACCGCCATAGCGGTTGCATGATTTAAAGTCACGACAACCAAGAAATGATCAGAAAATGGCTTGTAAAGATGGAAAACTTTGAGATAAAGACAAATAAATCAAGATAGGGTTGCTGAAAGACAAAGGAAAGGATCCAGACTTAATTTTTGTTCTGGAAAAGAGATTTATCATCATAGGATATTTTTACAGTGTCTGGCAATGTAGCACCATGCAATTTTGGCTGCATATAGTCTCCACCATGCACATCCTCTTTGTAGGTGTGGGTTATTCTTGGTGGCCACCACATCATCCCTACCTATGTCTTCCATGAAGATTATCATACTTATTATAAATGGTTATACATATATTCTTTTGAGTCACGTACTCAAAATATTTATCACACGTGCCTCAAAGAGGGGGCATTCATCTAGGTATATTTTATGCCTACAACAGATACAAATAGAATTTTGGTCTTAGACACATGCAAGAACATGTAAAACCTACTCAAAAATAACATTAGGCACAAAAATTCAACAAAACAAGTATAAGGTCAAAAATGTACGATACGGTCAATACCGTATGGACGTTACTAACTCATTTAAATGGTTTTCCCCAGGGGAAGTTACAACAACTTTATCATTAGTTTCATATTTTCACCTATAAACACATGTTTTTGGCACAATTTCAAACTCAAATGACTAAGTTTAGCTCAGTTCCATGGGGCATGAAATGTTTCATTTCTTCTTCTCCAAAACACTCAATTTTAGTTTCAGTTTCAGGGATAGTTGGGTCATGGATCTCCTTTTTATGTATACATATAAGTACATTTTGTCTCTATTCATTTTCTACTTAGTTGTGTGGAACATGGGGAGAGTATGGGGGAAAATTATTCTCTTTTATATAGTGTGTCCTAATTTGCAAAAATTGGGCCTAGATCTATCTACAATGGTATAGTCTGTGGGGTCATGGAAGGTATCAAAGTGGATAAGTTCTTCATAGGCAGTCCTTCCTCTGCTCTTACACTTAAAGGGAAATATATTAGAGTTACAGAATGAATTTTATACACAATTTTCTTCCTTCACAGGATGCTTCAAATCCTCATTATTCTTCTCTCTTTGGCATTCGTGTCTTAGGTTCAATACACTCGATACTCTAACATCTCCTCGATACAATCATGCACTGATCACCCCCAATTATTTGGGAAAGTTCAACAATCCAAAACTCCAAGTACAAGAAAAGAGTGGGAAATTATTCACTCTGAAAACAAACATGTGTATTCCTTCCATGTTTTTCATCTCTTTATTTCAATCTTTTTAGTTTCATATTTCATTTACATTACATTGTTAAATTTGGGTTAAAGTTAAATTCTTTATCATGGACATTGATTACACTTTTTGTTGTAGGTTTTATCATGAGAGTTCCAATACTGATACAATAGGATCTCACAAAACAATCATCGAGTTAAGATAAAGTGTGTCTACACACTCATGTATCTTTTCCTTTAAGCATAATTTCATTTCATAAGTAAAAGGGGGTAATTATAGACACTCAAATTTGGTAATTATACTCTTTGACACAGCTAGTATTGACATTGATCTCGTGTTCAAACAAGTGCACTTTATCTATTCTCATCTGGTAAATCTCTAGGTCTCTTTTCTAGCTTTCTTGATCATACACACTCATCTGTCAACAATTTTGGTAATTAGATGCATGAAATCCATTAATAAACTATTTTGGTAAACTTTTGAACTTCACACTTCATATTGTCTCTCTAGGGTAAAAATATTCAATAAGGGTAGGAACCTTCATACATTCCTGACCCTAGTGTATGATTTTTCCCTTGCTCACTTTGATCTAGAACTTTTAGTTGCACATTAATCTTTGAGGCATTTACTTCTCATGTCAGTCGGCCTTTGCAACTTAAATTAGCTTCAGAATCATATATAAGCAAGTGAAACTCACCTCATTTAGAACATAACACTCTTATGAACTCCTAGTCTAAAAGCTAGCAAAAAAGGCACCAAAATCTCCCTACACTCCACAAATAATTCTGCACATTCATAAGGGCAGCACCATCTACAAGTCCAAAGCTTCCCACTAGGTCTAGGGAATTGCTTTCCACATTTGCAAGAACTCAAAATCAATCACTCAAGTAGATTTTTAAGAGTGAAACTCACGTCAAGATTTGTCAAAGGAAATAAGTCAAATCTGATTGCACTACAACTAGATATCACATGCTAGGTGGAGAATGACGTTCATTTTGAGGCCTCTTTGGAGTAGTGTCAATGTCAGTGGTGCACGAGCTTCCCAGAACCCTAATAATATTTTTTTGCATGACTTATCATCTATTGTTAGGGTTTGAAAGATTGAGCATAGCATTTAGAGGCCCCCGCAGTGTGACTAACAGTGACTAAAAGAGGTCAACAAAGATTTTTAAACAAATGACAAACCCAAAGAGTTACAGATCAGAGTTTTGAGCAAGGTCAAGAACACACAAATAGGTCATGACCGTACAAATGTTCCTACCCCTACAATACGGTCCTACCCACGAGAATTTTCAAGTCATAGTTTCAATATTGAGGTAATCTCAAGGCTAGATCTCTATGTTCCATCATTCATATCACCTAGATCAATTCAAAATCATTTGTAATCAACTAAGTGCAATTAATCCATCATGTTTATGAGCTCGTGTTGTATCTTGTTCATTTTTTACAAGTATTAATGAGTTATTATGATATTGAATGGTTAACGTTGGAAGTTAATTAATCATAATAACGATTTGTAGTTTATATTTTATTCATTTTTGGTTATGTGTAAATATTAATCAAATTAAAAAGGGTGAAAATAACTTGTAGGTAGCTCATGGATCAGTCGAGGATTTTCCATGAAAATATAGCACATGTAAGAAAAATATAACACATGTAATGAAACTTACATGGGACTCATGGATCCCTTGAGATTATCTCACGATCATTCTAGGTAAACCAAGATCTGGTGAGGATATAACCAATTATTATATTCCAATATGATAACTGATATCTTGCATAATGCAAGTTCATCAGGCTCATTACTATATTTATTATTGGCTTTTGGGGATGTTTCCGCCATTTATTTTACCAAGGCTTCAAAGCATGCGAGACCTTGATTGTGATAACATGAGATGATGGTTCAAGATGTGTGAATCTATGACTACTAAGATCACGTCTAACTTGACTTGAAAACTGATTGAACATTCACCGATTGTGAATTACATATATATGATGAAAAAGGGTTCCTCAAATCATTCACTTGCCACTCATAACTCAGAAGTTTCCATAAAAACCATAAACTTCTTGATATGGATAGAGGTCATGGCCATGAAGGTGAGCGACATCGAGAGGGTGATAAACATTGAGAGGGCGATTACAACCACTACTAGCGACATGAGTGGCATGTTAGATGTGACCATTAGGAAGAAGAGTAGAGAGATAAAACATGAGATGTCAGCTGAGGTAGTGGCAACACTAGGTATGTCAGCCATGGAAGCACTAGGGACGTAAGCTATGGTTGCAAATCCAATGGAGGGAAACACCAATTTTGTATTAAAAACTCGAAAAAGGACGTCAATGTTCAAATATCTATCAGAGTGGAAGACATAAATGTACCGTGAGGGTATACTTAGGTATGTATTGTCTATGAATAAGGCCACATGTGATTTACAAGACACCATAATGAGCCTCCACAAAAAATTGGCCATTACTATGCAACCTCTCTGGGTTGTGCACAATGGTGGCGATGGAAGTGGTTGTGATGACATAGATGGTGATGATGACGTCAAAAATAATGGAAAAGGAATGGGAAGTTGAAATGAAAGATAAAGAGCCTTGATATATAGTTTGATGTTGTTTTTTTTCGATTACAAAATGCTTTCTTCTTAGAAGGAAGCAAAACTTTATGTAACTTAATATAGTTATATATTTTAAGTTTTTTTTTTGTTATTTTAATGCTATATATGATTGTTTTTATAACAATGTAATGGTATTAAAACAATGTCAACGATTATTTACGTGCATGATGTTTTTTTGTTAGTACTCTTGTTTTGTTTTCTTATTATTAGCTACTTCTCTTAAATGGTGTCAAAGATATTGGAACTAACTATCTTGAATAATATTCTTGATTTTTCATTCTATGAAATTGAGGGAATATTTTCTTGAATTTTTTTAATGTACAATTTGAAAATTATATCAAATCTGCATTATTTGTGTATGGCACTTAGGGCCCTCGGGATCATTCTTGGGTTCCCATGATCAATCGGGTTCCCGAGATCATTCTTGGGTTTCCATGATCAATCTTGGGGTTCTTAGGATTAGTCTTGGAGTTCCTAGGATTGGTCTTGGGATTCCTAAGATCGGTTTTTGGGTTACCAGGATTGGAGTGGGGTTATTAGGATTAGTCTTTGGGTTCCTAGGATCAATCTTGGGAAATCACTGCAAAGAAATTTGAACAAAATGGAGAAACATATGTTGTGATCTCAAAGAAGATGGAAAAATATTTTCGTGGATGAAGGAAAAAAAAGTAATATTTATATACTTTTTGGGTGATTTTATTGTTATTGAGCAACATTTATATATCAAAAACATATTTGACAATTTCGGTGAAAATTATAATGTAGGTGAATTGGTCGATGTGCCACTACATATGGTAGAGTGCAACCTTACGAGAGAAAATGTTATTATTTAGAAGGAGTGTGCAATAAACAGTGGTCTAAGAAAGCCCATACTTTTAGTTTTTGATATGAGAATATTTGTTTGTAAATGTACAAGCTTTTTGTCATCTAAGGGTGAGGGCCCCTGTAGATCCCCTTGTTTTATATACCAACAAAAAAATTATTGTTATAGCATATTCAAAGAATTAAAGACGTGTGTTGCATGTACAATTATTACCATATTGCTTCATCAATCGAAAGTTGGGATATAATACGAGCGTGGCATGCTAAAAATGAATAGAAATTAAAACATAAGTAAGTTATAGTGAATTTTTATTATTAAACCACTTTCTCCATCATTATTTAATTAAAAAAGAAATGCAATTCCTCTTTAAACATATTCCCCCACATGAATGGTTTCACAGTTTTAACAATAAATATACATTTGCTAGATTTTATAGAATTGTGTTATTTTTAAAAATGTAGCACTAATTAACAAATTTGCAAATGGGTTCATAGAATTAGAACAAAATATAAGAAAGTATAAGTATCAATATTTTACACTTTCCAATTTCTATTATATGAATGTTCCATGCACAACAATATCAATATTTTACACTTTCCAATTTCTATTATATGAATGTTCCATGCACAACAATATCAACTTCCTACATATGATTTCATTAGTTCTTTCTTAAAGCTCGTGATTCTTATTATTGAAGAAGGTATGAAGAGTTTACACTAAGATAATTATTGCTAAAGGTAGGAAGATTGAACTCTGTTATTCCTGTTTCACATAATATTGGGTCTTTATTCCTTAGATGATGTGGATGTTCTCAAACAAAAATTGTTGAAAGTGAATTATTATACTTTCAGTATTGTGAACAACTTACTTTTTTCTTATGTTGAACTAAGTTAATTTAGATTCCTAGTAATTATACAACATGAAACACATGTATACGACTAATATACAGGTGTATGGCAAATAATCAGTCCAACATAGCTTTCCAAAGTTGTGACACATCGTTTCAGCATGCATTATAACTTTGTTGCTGTAGTGCCCACATTTTACACACCCAAATACAACAGTAAAATACCAGGATAATTTTTTTTTTGACTTACAATACACGCTACACACAACACATCAAGGGCTCCAAGTACAGACTTGACTCACATGCAACAATCACATAATTCATCGACTCACATAGACACATGCAGATGACATCGGCATGTCGATGCCACACTTTTCCCAACGAACGATTACTAGCAATAACACGACCACAATAAAAAGGTACTTAAGGATTGACAACCCACCACACAACATTACCATGGTTACATCTAGCGTACGTTAAACATCCAATAACATTATTATGTAAGCAAAATTTTCTTCCTTTTTCCACATACATGTTCTGAAAATTCGTTTCACCTTTCACTTATTGTTCAACCATTTGATTTTTCTCCTTACCCTTATGCCAATCTTCATAACTGACATAAGTATTTTCCATATTTCAAATTTTATACAAAATTCTAACTCTCTCATTCTTATGTTAAGATTATGCTTCCCAAAATGCTTATTCAAAGTTTAGAATTTAACCTTGCTACACAAGTGAACCTAACGCGATGTCAAGATGAAATCTTGGGATTAAGGAAGACATAGATTTGAAATAGATTTTTCCCCAAGAACATCCATCGATCACGGAATAGTTATTTCGCTACCATTATTATTATAGTTCAATAATTTGTTGAATTCCAAATTTGATTTTTATATGTATATCTTTTGTTTTCTCGACGTTTGGTCACACCAAGGTAATTTATATTCTTTGCAACGCATGAATTTTTTTAATTAAGTTATAAGGACTCCAAAATTGACCTTAATCCTAATCTCCAATCTTGTGTGCAGCATTATATGATATGCTCTTACATCGCACTGAGGTCTCGTTCTTAGCATCATCTCAAAACAAAAGAGTTACGAAAGCACCTGTCTGACATCTTAAGGAAGTACATGGCTAGGAGCATTATAAAATACACATGAACACAAGTGATATGTGTTCACGAAGATCCCATATCCTTGCATTGCACGAGTCCGCATAAGAAATATTCTTTATTCCTTAATGCCATAAAATGACATAACAAAGAATTAAGGGACAATATTACAATTTCTAAGGTTCTCTAGAATCAACATCTTTCATCTCAATTTCGCATACAAGGAGTAAAATTATAGTTTTCTACCCACAAGTTAACATACAAAATCCACTAGGGTTTAGTTTAATTCCAATATGCACCTAACGATCTACGCCTCAACTAAATATGATTTTAAGGCAAACGGACATATTTATACTAAACCAAGTTCAAGAAAATATCAAGATGTTATTTTGATAGAAACCAAGGTAGCACTGCTTAGTCGATCCTTCGAACAAGGATTCATAAGGTGACTCCTAAGGCGGTCTTCAACACTCAACCTGGTGTCAAACCTGAAGAGAGGGCATTCTTCTCGCGATTACCAAAACTAGAAGGAAACCCCATACTCTGGATAAAGTTAGACCATGACATTCCTAAAATATGGGTTCATGACAATGATGCTAAACATAAAGACTATAACGGTAAACTCCAACTAGGGGTTTTATTTACCTAACCTAGAGTGTTCTATTGAGCGCAAAGCTTAAGTTCGTTCTACGGTATTAAATTTCTTATATGGTAAAAAGGGTCACACATGCAGGCAAGTTATGCATGAATATTTTATTAAGGTTGAGTGTTCCCATTAAAACTCTTTATTATGTTAGTAAGGTAAGAAGATAGCCCAGTGATTAATTTAATTGTTTATTGAATACTGAGAAAGTACTACAATATATTAACTTCAATTTCAATTTACTATGTATAAATCAAACCCTTTTTGCCATACACAACTAAGAATCAAATTGACCAGGTGATTAGATGCACATTTCCTAAGTTATCCCTAAAACTAGCATCTCATGCATATTAACAAATTTCAATTATAAATTTTCTGTAACAAGAGACTACATTAGACAGTTATTCATTTTACAATAACCTATAAAAATTACAATAATAATAATTAAATTACACATCGCCTTTTTTTCGTTGTCATTCTTCCATCCTGCAAAACCCACGTGAGCATGATATCAGCGATAAACCGCTGGCATGACATCCACCCTAATCAATCATAATTCTACTTTTTCAGTTTCCCATTTACATAAGATAAAAATTACAATTTGCATTCGAACAAAAAAGTTTAGAGACATGTATTCATTACATTTCATTTTGCTTCTTTTTGTAACCGAGGAGAGAGAAAGAGAAGGGTAGAGAGAGAAAACACTGTTTGATCAAAAGTTCTAATACACACAACAAGTTTCATTATAGTGTTTTAAACAGTTATTTACATGTGTTTAAACATTTTAAGGGTGATTTGGCAACTCTACGAGGTCCCGCAGCTTTATATTCTTACAATTTCTCACTAGCTACCAAACATTCAAAATGGGCTCAGAGGCTAAGAGACTGCTTCCAAAGGTTATCTTCCGATGAGCACACACACCACGATTAACTTTCTACGTGTCCCTAGATATACCAAGAGTTCATAGCAACTGATGGAATTTAAAAAGAGAAAATGGTTTGCATTTGGGGGCTAGTCTTCTAGGGCCGCTGGTCGTAGTTCACCCAGTTGTAAAATGAAAAAAGTTATCTCGAGGGCCCAGAAAAATGAGTCCAAAACAAACGTTCGATGGAGGAGCACGCAACGAGAAATATCCTACTAGTTCCCCTATATAAGGAGAATTCATCAGAGTCGACGGGGATGAGAACTAGAGAACCATTTTTAAATGGCAACAAGTTTTCTGGAGCGACAAGACAAAATTGGTCCAGTTTGACCTCGTCAAACTGCGACCAGAGGCCTACAAAATGGCTTCGCTAAACTATCCCGAAAAGTGCTCTTTCCTATACTGAATGTTCCATGCATTTGCCTAGTATAAACGCTAGAGGTTTGCAAAGACGGGACGTAATTTCTCCATTCAGGTTTCAAATGGCGGTTCAAAACGAAAGCCAACTTTCTATATTTAACAGCTTTCTACTGTTGTAAACTAGTGTAACAGAGCTCCTATAAGAGCGTTAAAAGGATGTCATATGTTTGTTTCGGGTCAAACCAAAGGTCAAGGTGACTCCTCGTATACCAATGCACATAAACGAAACTTCACATCTCGTCTCCAGAGTTACAAATGGTACTTAGTCCCCAAAAAATGCAAAATTTAACTATTTAAAACAAGGAGAAAGTCAACTTTATCAATGGAGAGTCGAATTCGTCTGGTCGATAAAATGATATTGGAGCGATCAAGAAGGGTAAGAGTTTTCTAAATCATCTCGAAGTGAGGGTGATAGTTCATGGTTTAAAGTAGGCGAGTTATAATGACTTCGTGAGTTACAACATGACAATTATTGTTTTGCAATGAGTTGAAGGAACATTTAACTGTATTAAAAATCCCATAAATTTAAAATTTTATTTAGTTGCAAAAGGGAACTAAAACACGAGAATTATGAAAGGTAAGGGAAAAAGAACCATGCCTGGAGAACGAAGTCGGTCGAAGCCGCAAGCTTGGGTTCAGTCTCTTGCTTGGGCACTTCGTCAACCAGTCCACGAGCGTCCTCAGCTCCACCATTTAACATACATGTCTATCAATAAAATCTGTAACTACATACTTGAAAACCATTCCGCTACTCTAATCACATTTCTCCTACCTTCTGGATTTGACCCACCACTTGTTGAGCATGATCAAATGGTTTCTTATTGTTGTTGTTTGGATAGGATGAGATCTTCCTCCTTTTGTGCATAGCCTCAAATCTTGCAACCATTAGACCATGATTTTCGAAGGCATTTAGTCGTACACTTCACATGCCTTAAGCATGCCTCCACATTTTGCACATTCTCATGTGCTCATAAAAAAAATAGCAAACATTAAGATTAATTCTAGGCATGATTCTACAAGAGGCACTCATGCCATCGAAGTATTTACAACCCTCATGCACTGAACCTGCATGTCTGAAAGCTAATTAAACCAAAAATGAAGCTTACAAGGTCAGGGTATGTTCCATAAGACCACATCTTTTGAGGCATTCTGCCAAACACATCTCAGGCCTTTTCTACACATCCATTTTGTGCATATGCTGCCCTCATGGCATTCCATGAGACAACATTTCTTTGAGGCATTCTACCAAATAGTTCAACGCCTTCTTAACAGACCCTTTTTTTGTGCTTATCCTGCTGTTATTGCAGTCCCTGAAACTGTATTCCTTCCATACATTTAGTTGAATGGTTCACACGCCCTAATTCGAAGCTCCTATTTTTTACAAAGGCTGGAGATTTGTTTGTTGCAAGGGGAAACAATGTGACTGTTATGAGGAAACCACACCTTCTACAAACTTTCGTCCCCTTAAACATGAAGCGGTGCCTCCAAGAAATTCGTAACAGCAACATTTGACGAAATTACCCTGTCCCTTATGCATTGAAACAAAAAATGCCCATGCTTGGCAATCTAGCGCCACTGGGAGGATGCTGAAACAGGTTGTTGAGTTTGCCATGCCGCCACCCTCCCCAATTTCGCCCCTTCCAAAAGCCAAAAGGATGAAATCCTAATGCCACACTTGAGTTTTCTCGCCCTTCTCCACTTTGCCCTAATATGCCCCCACAATCACGAATATTTTAAATTTTAGTTCTTTTTTATTTATTATTATTATTATTTTAATTTTTTTTTCCTTTTTACAAATATAATTAATAATATTTCTTTGCGTACAACAACCAACACAACGAGACGAACAAGACTCCCCTTCTGTCCCAGAGGCGTTCGAAACTGAACGCAAGACACGGACCGACCGCGACGTCACAACAAGAGACTGTCTTCTCGCGCGGAACGAGGTGACTAATCCAAACAAATAAAATTGCTTATTGATAATCAATAATAAAATTGGTAACACATTGACGATCAACTGAAGAAGTTATCGTCCATCGATAATTAAAATAATAATATTGTTATCATTATTATTATTATTATTATTATTTACTTATTATTATTATTATTACCACTTAAAATAATTATTAATCAGACTACAAAGACTGACATACCCGCTCGACAAAAAGGTAAAACAATAATACTATCAAATAGAGGCCAATCATCAATTAAATTAAAATAACATTATTATCATTATATATTATCAATATATAAATATAATCACTATTCACATTGATAATGACTATCGGTCCAACTTTACCAGGCGACAACAAGGTCCTCCTTCAAATAGGTTAACGAACAAGACATTACACAATCCACACACAAAGGTGTTGATAACGACTTGAGAGAGCAAGGAGAGGGAAGGTGCTAACACATCACTGAGACAAAGACAAGGTCAACAATGATCAATGAGAGCCCACGCACACAAGTCTCCCAGGATTAGCAACAGGGTCGGCAGGTCAGGGACTGGGAAACATTGAACGGGGCATTACAGTTGCCCTTTTTTGAGATCCTATAAATATAAGTGCAAGGAAATATGATTCACCTCATCGTGTGTTTTATGCATTTTGAGATTAGAATGACTCAAAAGCTTAGCTCGTGGAATGATCAACATTGCAACAATGTAAAAATCATCAAGTGCATTATTCCAATGTTGGGTGATCACTAGTCAAACCTTTCAATAAAATTCATTATGGAAACCTATAGTGAATGATTATGCATTTTGAAGGCTTGTGATCCATCGGGCATAACTTCATCTCATCATGCAATTTTGACATATTGAGCTTAGAATGGTTTGAAGGCTCAGCTCTGATCAACCCACAATGCAACAATACAAAACTCATTAAATGCATAGTTTCAATGTGGGGCGATCACGAGCGAATCATTCCATTCAAATATCACTATGAAACCCTATAGAAAATTATTGTGCATTTTTAAGGCTTCTTTTTTGGTGTGTTTGACTTGCCTCATCATCCTAGGGGTCTCGTCCACATCACATAGTGAGTCATCTCACTTAGCGAATTCATAGGTCTTAGGAATTATATGACAAGTGGCAGATTTTGTCATAGAATCTGTCATTGTCATATGTGTCAATGGTGTCATAGGAGTTATATTCCCTATTTGAAATCGTAACTCCTCTTTCCCTCTTTTAGGAAATAATTGTCCAGGAACGAGAGTTACACAACACTCTCATTTTTACCCTTCTTTTTTTGATCTATGAGAATGAGTATACATGTTTAGCTTATTCATAATTTTCCATTGTTGTGTGATTCTTGATGATTACTTTGAGCATTCTAGTCACCGCTAAAGTACATCCTCTTCAATGTGCACGAGGTTCTAGATTTATCCTCGTCGAACACTCTTGCATGGTATTAGAGATCTATTCAATAAATGTGCACTCATCATTTTTGGGTTGCTAATTACTTTCGATTTCAGTTTTATCATTCCTCGTGTAGTTTTTTGTTCATTTTATCTTGGAATCTTGCTAACTGATTTGAACAACTCAATTTTTAGAGTTTGTGCATTTTTAGGGTTTGTGCATGTGCATGTTGTCACTTTCACTGCTAGATTTAGTTGGTCATGGTTAAATTTGGTGGGAAAGCACTTTCAGAGGTTTGTTTTGCATTTTTGGTCTTATAAAAAAAATTAATTGGAAGTGATTTTTTTTTTAATTTTATGGCTTTTAGGCCTGTACCGACCTCCCAACTTGCCTGGTTTGCATTTGTTTACCCCTATCGATCTCCTTGGGCATGTTGAGTTGGTTGTTTGAACTCGTTTTGACCTTGCATTATTTGCAGAGTTTCCCTTGATTGATCCAGGTCATTTTTCATTGAACCAAGTTTCCCCTTGCATCTCTTTTTTGCATTGCATATGTTGCCCTTTGCATTGGTTTACATTGCATCACTTTCCTTGCTGAGCCTGGTCGTGATTTCCTGGGGTGATTTTTGCATCTGATTCTGTGGTGGGGTATCTTCATTTTCCTTTCTCTGTGTTGCCTCTGTTCACATTGCTTCTTCTCTGCATCGAGTTGTCGGGGTTGTTGAGTTTGGTTCCCTCTGCATCAAGCCATGTTTGTCGTGGAATCTTGTGCCACCGCCTCAGTTCTACCCTGATTCTCCGTTGCTCCTGCCTCAGTTCTCCACCTGCCAAGCCCTTAACCTGCTCATGCCACCTCCGCGCTATTCTCCCCTTGATCGTCGTTCAGCCAACTCTCTCTCCCACCTTTTTAACGGTCGGTTTTAAATTTATTAAGTGGTGTTGGTATATATTAAGTGGGTCGATTATTATGTAGGTCGGTTTTTAATATATAAGGTGGGGCTTAATATTAAAGTGGTGGTCGTTGTTTAATAAGGTTAAGTGAGTGTTTATAATTGTTAGGATCTTATAACAATTTAAAGGGTCCTCTTAATTATTAAGTTAGGTCTTAGTTTACAATCTAGGATCTAATTTAATTTTCTAAGGTGGTGTAAATAATTGTTAGGTTTTCAATTAAAATAGGATCTAATAATTTAATTAAGGTTAATTCAATTAATATGTAATCAATGGATTTAATTAAAATTAGGCATCTAATTTATTTATTTTTAGCTCTTTATTATAGATTAGTAGATTATTTATTGTCTAACTAATCGATTTTTAAATCGGTTTTTTTCCTATTAATCTCTAAACTAGACTAATAGGGCTTTTCAAAAAGTTCGATTTTAAGTATTAGTGGATGATTTTTTCTACTAATTGTGTGTTGGAGCATGGTGTAGCATTTCTAACAATATTTTGTCTTCTGAAATCCATCGATGCATCTTGGAGGTCAGCTGAATTTATTTCGAGTCATGTTTTGCATTGTAATAACCCTTGTTATTGTTTGTAGACTAGTAAACTTGCGTCTGCCACAGTCTTGCGGCAAGGGGTTTTTGCTACGACATGAGACATTATTTCTCACATAGGACTATATTTTTCTCCCCTTCTCTTGATTTTTCTCGTTTCATGCTTTCTTACGGTGTTGAGATGCTGCGATCAACGAACCTTGATTGTGGTCTCCACTCTTGCGCATTATTACGTTGATTGTAATGTGAGTGATTGACTGGTTCTCAATGCACAATCGAATCTAATTGTAATCAACGCACTAAACTATAAAGTGCCAAATTCAAGGGGTGTTAATGTTGTTCTGAGGTGGTTGTGTTTCTTTCTCTTTCCTTCTATATTCCTTCTTTCTCTCTCTTTGTTATGGATGCCTCTAAAGTACCTTTTCTCACACTGTTCAATTTCTTCGAATGGAGATCTAAAATTGCTATGGTATTACGCAATAAAGGGTTGTTTCATGTCACCATGGGAGTAGAGACTGAGCCTAAAGATGAACCCGAAAAATCTAAGTGGATTAACCATTGTGATGAAGTATTAGGTCTTCTTTGTATGTCCATCTCTCCCAACTTGCTCTTCCACATCAAAACTTCCTCAACACCCACTAAAGCATGGAAAATGCTTGACAATATGTTTGGGCAGCAAGATGACACGAGAGTGCATGAGTCGGAGAATGAACTACTAGGATTAAATCCTAACAACTTTGAAAATCTACAGGCCTTCTTATCAAAGTTTGTCTACACTAGATTGCTTATAAAGGAATGTAAAGTGGAGAAGAAATATTCTCACTTGATCTTTTTAATTCTTTATAAGTTAGGTCTTGAATACTCCATCTTCGTTTTGACTTTCCATGCCATGAAAGCAGCCTTAGGAAGTACTTGGAAAATGCCCTCATTTGAGAGTTTTTTGTCCCAA
The DNA here is from genome assembly GCA_019776745.2 of Taxus chinensis. NCBI lineage: Eukaryota > Viridiplantae > Streptophyta > Pinopsida > Cupressales > Taxaceae > Taxus > Taxus chinensis. The sequence continues at coordinate 24,689,118 of CM034150.1, read as the reverse complement.
CTCATTCGAGAACAGGACAAACTCATTCAAATTTGGACTCTAAAATCCAAGTCACATGCCCTTGTGGAAAGTAAGGGAAAGAAAACTGAAAAGGAGAAAGAGAAAAAGAACCAACCCAAGAAAGAAACCAAGAACAACCAATCCCAATCCAAGCCTAACACGAACGCTTCTACTTCTGAGCCTAAAGCGAAGAAGGAAAAGTGTAAGTGTTCTTATTGCAAAAAGTTTGGCCATGAAGAGCATCAATGTATGAGAAAATAAATTAATAACTTAACTCATTCACTTGAGAAGAATAAAATAAGTGTTCTTGTGTCTATTAAACAAAATGCTCCGAAGGTCAAGTCTTCCAAAGCAAAGGAGTCCAAACCTAAAAATTAAGAAAGGAAAGGCCCTTGTAACTAGAAGCAACTCCTTCATTGACATGAATTATCAATTCTGGTGCCTCTCACCACATGGCCTCTTCGCATGTTGAGTTCTCCAACATCGAACCATGTGGCATGTCCCAAATTACTGTTGGGTGACGACACTACATTGTCGGTTTCTTGTAGTGGATCGGTAGAGATGGATGGTGGAACGTTTAACCAAGTGTTGAGTGTATGGAGTTGCAGAAAGAAAGAACTAAACGCTTAAGGAAATGGCCACTTGTATGGTTCACTTGAAATCCCTTCTATCTGTTGTATTGGGCCGAAGCACTAAACTATGTTTGCTACATTCATAACCATGTTCCGCACAAGGTTGTAAGAGGGCTGACATGATTTAAATCCTGGTTTGGATGCAAACATGATGTCGAGAACTTTCATGTTTTCATATTCAATGTTATGGCCTAGATTCCCAAAAATAAATGCAATGCCTTGGAAAAATAGTCTAGATGTTTTTTTTAGGGTATCCTGATGGTGTGCAGGGGTATAGATTTTTTAAACCTACTACTCATCATATTTATATTGAGAGAAGTTTGAAGATCGACGAGTCATCTTCGACTTCTACTTCTCCACTGTCTAAAGTCTTGCTCTTTGATTCTAACTCTAATTCTTCGGATGATGATGTTGTCGATCGAAAATTCCTCCTCCTACTGATCTATCTTGATCCTCCTACTCATCCTGACCCTCATGCTTCGAAATATTCTAATTTTGATACTGGTGATGATAAGGACTTTGTCCCATCTCACTCAAGTGAAGAATATATAGATTCTAAGCTCTGAGTCACCTCCTAGTCCTCTGTTGGGATAGGAAAACTTTGCAAAGTACTGAAGAGTGGATTGGAGATCCTTCAGATGAAAGACACACTCACTCGAAATTTGTCACTAGACCCCGCTCCTTCTTCACCTTTGCATCCAACCCTCATTCCTTTCTGGGAGGCTTCTGGGATTTCTTGAGTTGGAATATCTGCCATGGATAAGGAGTATTCCTCACTCATGAAGAACAATACTTTGGATCTCACCCCTCTTTCTAAAAAGAAGAAAAATCGTACAGTGTAAGTTGGGTGTACCGAACAAAGTATGGTGTTCGATGGAGAAGTCAAAAAGTATAAAGTGTGACTTATAGCTAAGGGTTACTCCTAGGTAGCTGGGGTTGATTACTCATAAACCTTTTGCTCTAGTTGTCGAAGATGAATTCCATTCGACCGACCCTTCACCATCACTGCGGCACAAACAGGTGGGAAGTCCACCAAATGGACATTAAGAGTGTCTTCCTTCATGGGAACCTAGAGGAAGATATATACATGGAGACAACCTTTAGGTTATGTCGATGATTCTCTACCTCATTTACAAGTTAAAGAGGTACTCTCTACATCCTTAAACAAGTCCCTTGGGCTTGGTATACTAAGATGGAATCCTATATACTTGCATCAGGGTTCACTTGGTATCACTTTGAACCTAACGTTTACATTCTACGGATGGATGAATCCATGCTCATCCTTGTTCTATATGTTGATGACTTGTTTTATCACGAGCTAGTCTCTTCCTCTATCATCAATTCTTTGAAGATTGACTTGTCCAAAAAATTCTCCATGTCTGACATTGGGTTTTCTTCATTACTTTCTTGGGATACAAATATCACTAATTTGACTTAGGAATTTTGATTTCATAAGCCTAAGTACTCCCTTGATTTGCTTAGCTCAATTTCACATGTCCGATTGTAAGCCTTCTCCTACTCCTTTCCTTTCTGGGGTTAATTTGGTTTTTGATTTCTCTGACTCCCTTGGTTAATGGTACCATTTATTGACAATTGGCGGAGAGCTTTATTTACCTAACTCACACTCAGCCATGGATCTATCGTATACGCTATTGGGATCATGTCCAGATTTATGCAGGATCCTCATGAGTTGCACTGGGAATCAAGCGAAGAAGATCCTTCACTATGTTCATGGCACTCACACTGAAAAAATTCATTATTTAGGAGGGACAAATTATTGACTTGGTTGGATATACAGACTTTTATTGGGCTAGATGATCTAGATCATCTGAAATCTACCTCAAGCTACAGTTTCTCTCTTAGTTTGGGTCCTATCCAGTTTGTATAGCAAGAAGTAGATTGTGATTTCCATATCATTTACATAGGTAGAGTGCAGAGGAGCAAGTCAACACTGCCATAGAAATTTGTATGGTTGCATGGTATCTTGACAGAGTTTTGTATTCACTTTCGGTGGCCTACCATTATCTACTTGTGACAACATGAGCACCATCTCAATTTGTCTGAAATCCAGATTCAAAATTAATGGAAATGAAGTACAGTGAGATCCACATGCACTTCATACAAGAGCTGATACATGAAGGCATCATCAACTTGCACTATTGTCAGACTTCTGATCAGGATGCATACATTTTCACCAGGCCGTTCACTGAGGTGAATTTTCTTCACTTGCGGTCTCTTCTTGGGGTGAGGTCTATTATAGTCACCCATCTTCTTTGGGATTTCTATTGTCCTTCTCCTCTTATTATTCTTTCCAGAGAATATTTTGTTTATACGTGGGTACCTTATCAGGGCTTTAGTGTGTCGGGCCCCATTGACACACCTTTCTTAGTTGTCTAGGGGAGTCATCTTTCTATTTTGACTTGTCCATGACCTCTACCTCAACTTCGATGAAGGGGGGTATTGGTTTATGTGACTTACCTCGTCATCACTTGAGCTATTATCCACATCATGTGGTGAGTTTGTATTGCTTAGTGAGATCATAGGTCTTAATGATTTATATGACACAGTAGTATATTATCGTCATAGAATTTGTCATTGTCATATGTGTCAATGACATTGTAGGAGCTACATTACCTATTTTAGAATCAGTAACTCCTCGTTCTCTCATGGATGGGATGATTATCCAGGCATAGGAGTTATACAACACTCCCATATGTACCCTTCTTTTTTCGATCTATGAGAATGAGTAGACATGTTTACCTTATGCATGATTTTCCTTTGTTGTGTGATTCTTTCTGATTACTTGGAGCATTCTCGTCACCGCTGAAGTGCAGCCTCTTCGATGTGCACGGGGTTCCAGATTGATCCTCTTTGAACAATCTCGCATTCTTATCCATTAGGCGCATGGTTCAAATGCATTTGTAGTGAATGACACTACATTTTGGGCCTGAGCTAATTTTCAACTGATTTTTAGCACTTTTTTCTTAGTGAGCGGGGATATATGGTTCTAACACCTTGTCATGCGGTCATTTCATGAAGGAAAAATGCAAATAAACATGTGCATGATTCAAGAGTGGGTGATGAAAAACCAAGCATTTAATAAAATCCATTATGTAATAGGAGAACTTTGAACAATGTATTTAATCAATCCATTATCAAAATTCATGTTCTTGATGATGAATCATGGATTATGATTTGAAACATGTCGCTCAAAAAATTTACACACTTTAATCAATAAATCATATTTTTAAACTCATGAATATTGGAAAAATAAAAAATCTCTATGTATTTACATTCTTCTTACCTATTATTGGCTACAAATTTTGGTCTTGAATTCACTAGATCTTGACATGGTTTTTGTAGGATCTCGGAGAGTTCCAAGCCTATGGTGTCTTTATAAACTAGGATTTATACGCTTATCTAGTTAAATATCATCATATAGAAAAGAGTTGTTGTGAGAGACGTTTTTTCTCTAAAAGTTACATTCTGCTAGTTTTTTTGTTTTCATTTTAAATCATACATTTAAGGGATTAGCTGCATAGAATTCTTAGGCTTAGTTACACATTCTGCTAGGTTTGTTTGAAAAAAACCATGTGTTTTGGTGGAGTATAAGGTTTAGTAGATGAAGGTATCCACAATCAGTCTTGGGGTATCCACAAATAGACATAGTCTATCCTCGAACAAATGTAGGGTATACACAAACAGACGTATGCTATCCACAAACATATGTAGGGTATCCACATATAGACATTTTTTTGATCATATGATCCATTTCAATTGTTCATGGGTTGGCATTTACCGTACTAGTTGTAGTAGGTGCTCAATTTTTTAATGAATTAAATAAATCACCCTAAATAAATGGAATAAAGGTTGGGGTTTTCATCCTCGTCGTTAGCTACTTTACATATTTTGAAAATTTATTGGGGTATCCATGATCATTTGTGGGTATATGAAAATAGATGTTTGGTATCCACAAGAGGACATACAATATCCTCAAACATTCATAGTTGGTTAATATGAACCCTTTTGATTGTTCATAGGGTGATCTCGACTCTATTAGTCACATAAGATAAAAGAAATTTTAATATTATATAATGCACACTAAATAAACTAAATAAAGGTGGACGAGGCTTGCAAGCATTAGGGTTTTGTCCTTGCCATCAGATTAAGGCATTAGATTTTTATCCTTTCCATAGGGTAGTGGCATTAGGTTTTCTCGTTGACGTCACATAATATACTTTCCACTTAAAACTCATCTTTCCAACGTTCACTAATAGGTAAAGTTGTGCACGGAATATCCTATCAAGCTACCAGAAATGGTGAAGAAACATGATCATGGTAAGACAACGGGGAGTGAATTACTACAACCATAAAAGAAAAGAAGGGTTGTTTGTGAGCCCTTAAAACTATTCACACCTCTTGGAATGAAATTAATTGTTAGAATCAAAGAAGAGATCGGAAGTACCTAGGATATTGAGCATACCAATGAAGTGAAATGAATAATAACACTTGTGGGTATGTACAAATTTTGCACTACAATCACTTCCTACAATAAGGACCAGTTTATTCAATTTATGAAATGTTACAAGGGGTTGAAGACAAAGGTCGATGGGATGAAAATAAACCTTTGTAAACAAGTCGTCCACAAAGCATTGGTGGTGCCCAAATCCGGCTACAATTTCCCTCATGATAGGAAGAACCCTCCAAGTGAATTCATGTTAACGCTCTTACGTGTTGTTAAGAAATAATTTGCATCCAACTACATATCATTGGGGGGTGCAAGCATACATCAATTCCCGAGTCGTGGAAATCGATTAAAGACAATGTAAGGAAATGTGTACTCCATGTGAAATAAGATCCTTGGTTTAGTAACAAACTTATAATTGTAGGTAAATAGAAATATCATGAAGAGATTGACCTCGCTCATTTCTTGTGTAGGGATATAGACCATGATATCTTGAGGTGGAGATCAAGTGCAAAAAAACTGGAGATCAAGCACCCTTGTCTTATACAATGTTTGATAAACCACATGAAGGATAACCATTGTCGTATATCTATATGGGACAATGTCATCGATTCTGCAATTGACATGTCAAACACCAACATTGACTATGTCTAAGGAAACTTAGATCTCACAAAAAACCCTAAGCCTATAGACATATGTGACCCTAACGTTGTAAAATTCATGGTCTTGCATGAAGAGTGTTTATACAATCACAAAAAGAAGGAAAATAATGGTAGTACAAAATATATGATGGTTGAAGGGCATCATATTGACATAAAGGTGCCAAGAATTGTAGTGAATATCCACATATCGCCAAAAAAGATGGACAAGATGGACGAAAATAATGGAATGAAACATATTATTGCAGGAATAAAAATAGTCTAATTGGAGAAGAGAACTATTGGGAAATACTTTCTTCATTCAACCCACAACCACCCCAAGAGGAACTATGTATAAACAATAATGAACTAGTCAAAGATAAAGTATGTTATCTGAAATCCAAATAGGAAGAGGAAGAGGAAGCAGATTGAGAAGATGATGAGAAAATTGGAGAATAACTTACATATAATTACATATGTGAGACACGAAATGATGTGAGATGTGAATTGGCTGCCATGGAAGGGGAACTTGAAGCCGTGGGATTTGGAGTGGTTGTCAATGAAGGATTAATTGAAGCATATTATTTCAAGGGTGTAATCTCCTATCTCAACAAACAATTAGCTACTCTAAAACTTGCCCCAAACAAAAAGGAAGTTGAAGAATAAGATGTCAAGTATTACATAGTCCTCCTTAAATCCTTGATGGAGATTCATGATGCTGAAAATGAATACCTTGTACAGAGTCTATGTGATTTGGTTAATAGAATTGATTAGCTAAATCTAATGTTAAAATGGAAGTGAACTTTCATTAGAGTTTTTTGGCAGCTTACATGATTTGAGGCATTCTAGCAAACACTTCATGGTCATCCTCTATTCATCCACATTTTGCATACACATTGACAACACTACTCCCCGCACATGCATCAAATCAACGACATATATTCATGGATGTATTTACCTTGTTGCAAATAGTAGAGGCCAACACACCTTAAGAACAACATGGAACAAAAAATTGTTTGGGTGAAAGAATCAAAGAACCAGGCATGATGACCTCAAATGATTTCCCCGCTTAAAAAAATATAGAAGAAACTAAACAATGTCACCCCATCAATTAAGACTCTAGTGCTAATATTTCATTTCTTATTGCATTTTCTATGTTATAGTACTTTCAATATTCATCCTTGGATTTGTTTTCTTTGTAGAATTGATACATGGTCTACATAAGGAATTGATATGAAGCAAAACATCTTCTCTAATGAATAGGGAATTAGATTTGTAGAACCCATAATTTTTACTTTCTTGTCAATTTTACAAACTTGTCTTTAAATAAAAAGAATAAATAAAATAAATTTATATACAACTTCAAAGCACATACCAAAAGAGAACCGAAGGTGACCTAAATGTTCTAAAATATACTTACCAAAATTGAATTTATACCCTGCAAAACCAAAAAACCATGAAAAGTTATGTTGCTAACCCTCACTGTTTGGAAAAATATATATTTTACAATGTTAACAATACACCTACATAAAATGGGTTTTACCTACTCTATACCCTTCTTCGTAGCGATTTTGTTCTCCACGTTTAGATTTTTTTTTTGATCCAACATTCAAAATGGTGGATAAAGGTTTATAAAAACCAAAAGATTCAAAAAACAAATCAACCAAAAAAATTGAAAAGTTACCAAATAACAAATATCCATATGAAATCATTTCATAAATCCAACAGCCAAGGGCCCAAAAAAATACTTGCTCTATACAATGATGACTTAATATGCTCTATTTATGCTTGCCTCACGACCAAACACCTAAACATAGTCTGCCTCGCGACGAAACACCCAAACATTATTTTTATGTGGTCTTAAAAGATGAAAAATTGTCTTGCAACCAAACCTCCTTGATATCAACATTAAAACCACCATTCCCTAGAGTTATTTTTCCCATCCTTCTCACCCCTCAAGCCCCATAATGCCATTTTGCACACCAAGCCTAGTGAAAACATCCACAACACAATGTATTTGTGTCTTAGAACAATGGAGGCACTAACGGTCAACAAGAGTGTAGAAAATCAAAGGCCAGGAATAAACTAATGGTTTTTGCCCTAAAAATAAGAGGCATGGACCATTGATCTACAATGTATACCAATGGTTATGGCAATAATACCCTATCAACATAAAAATACTATCATTTTAACTATTTGAGTTTTGTAGACAACAAAACACATGATTTTCTAACGTGTTCATACATGAAATAAGCTTATAAATTTATAAAAAAATTACTTCAGTATAATGTGTCATTGTTTATTTCATTGCATCCATAGCTTATCTTTTTAGTTTTATTTATAATAACCAGAGGCCCTGTGTAAACCATAAAACTCTAAGAGCATGAATAGTAATATTCGTAAGCTATGTCTCTGAAAATAATCCTCCACCTCAGAAATGAGAAGCTCATATGCTAATCCACACTAGATTAGTCCAAAGCTAGTTAAAGTTAAACTACATTATAACCGCGAGTGTAGCACACAACCATTAGATAATTGTCATTCCTAGGGCACAAACAAAATCATTTCAACATGCAATATAAGAAAACCCCCTTCCTTGCTTATTTCCTCCCAACAAAGAAACCCAACACTTAGAAAATAATTTACATCTAACAACATGCAAGAGCTTGGTATACCAGTGCAACTTAGAGCAGTGGTTCATAGACTCTATGAAAAGGTGTGTATTAAAATCAGAACTCAAATAGGTATTTCATAGAGCTTTAGGAGCGACATTGGTGTTAAGCAAAGACGTTCATTATCACCCACACTCTTTAGTCTATATATAGACCGACTTGAAGAATTCTTAAATATGGAGGGTGGCAATGGTATCTAGTTGGGTGAGTATGTTAGAAGGCTTTTTCTGTATGTTGATGACCTTATATTGATTGTTACATCCACTCCAGGATTGCAAAACATTTGCTCACACTTGATTTTTTTTGCAAAAAAGTGGGTATGCAAGTTAATATCAACAAGACCAAGATTATGATCTTTAGCAATAGAAGGAAAAGAAATAAGCAACAATTATCCTTTGAGGGTAGTATTCTAGAAGAAGCAACCAACTACAAATACTTGGGGATTGATTTCAACAACAAACTTAATTGGAAGACTTGCAGAAAAAAGGGAACAAAAGGAGGGTGGAGAGCTCTATATGCTTTGCAAAACAAATGCAAAGAAGCAGAGATATGGGATTGGAGAACTACTCATACCCTTTTTGAATTGTCATTTACTCCAAACATACTTTATGGGTGTGAAATATGGGCCAGCAACATACCAATATCAAAATGGAAACAAATTGGGAGAATTCAAAACATGTGATCACAAGCAAGTTCAAGTTGAAAATGTATGTCCCTTGTGAGATTCTTTTAATTGAAACAAGAGCAGTTCCAATCGAAGTCGTTGCTATGATTCGACTTCTAAGATACCTCAATAAAATTGAACAGATAACAGCAAGCAGGTGGCCCCACATAGTCTTCAAAGAGCCATTATGTAGGAGAAAAAGATCATGGGTGAATCAAAACATCAAGTGGATGAAAAGATGAAATATTGAATGGAATACTTGGCCCAAGGACAATAAAGAAATAAAAGTATTTGTAATAGATAAGTTCCACAAAGCTATGTGGGAAAAAATGGGGAGAAAAAGAGATACTACCTCAAAGAATTTAACTACACTTGTGATCATCAACAAAAGGCCTACATAAAGGCCCTCATCCCTTGGAGAGATAAGATTCTCATAGTTTAACTAAGGACTAACTCTCATCGACTTGGATGTGAAACAGGTAGATGGAAACATGTGATCACAAGCAAGTTCAAGCTGAAAATTTATGTCCCTTATGAGATTCTTTTAGTTGAAACAGGAGTAGTTCCAATCGAAATCATTGCTATGATTCGACTTCTAAGATTCCTCAATAAAATTGAACAAATAACAAGCAAGTGGCCCAACATAGTCTTCAAAGAGCCATTATGCAGGAGAAAAATGTCATGGGTGGATCAAAACATCAAGTGGATGAAAAGATGAAATATTGAATAGAATGCTTGGCCTAAGGACAATAAAGAAATAAAAGCATTTTGGAATAGGATAAGTTTCCACAAAGCTATGTGGGAAAAAAATGGGGAGAAAAGAGATACATCAAAGGAATTTACTACACCTTGTGATCATCAACAAAAGGCCTACATAACCAGGCCTCACTCCCGTGGAGAGATAAGATTCTATAGTTTAACTAAGATAACTTCATCGACGGGATGTGAAAACAGGTAATGAAACATGTGATCACAAGCAAGTTCAAGTTGAAAATGTATGTCCCTTGTGCAGATTCTTTTAATTGGAAACAAGAGCAGTTCCAATCGAAGTCGTTGTATGATTTCGACTTATAGAGACCTCAATAAAATTGAACAGATAAACAGCAAGGCAGGTGGCCCCAATAGTCTTCAAAGAGCCATTATGTAGGAGAAAAAGATCATGGGGAAATCAAAACATTCAAAGTGGATGAAAAGATGAAATATGAGAATACTTGGCAAAGGACAATAAAGAAATAAAAGTATTTGTAATAGATAATTTCCACAAAGCTATGTGCGGAAAAAATGGGGAGGAAAAAGAGATACTACCTCAAAGAATTTAACTACACTTGTGATCAGCAACAAAAGGCATACATTAAATGCCCTCATCCCTTGGAGAGATAAGATTCTATAGTTTACTAGGGACTAACTCTCAGCGACTTGGATGCTTAAACAGGTTGGTAGATGGAAACATGTTATCAAAAGAAGTTCAAGCTGAAAAATGTATGTCCTTATGATTCTTTTAGTTGAAACAAGGAGTAGTTCCAATCGAAATCATTGTATGATTCGACTTCTAAGCTTCCTCAATAAAATTGAACAAAATAACAAGCAGTGGCCAATAGTCTTCAATCAGAGCCCATTATGCAGGAGAGAAGAAAAATGTCATGGTGGATCAAAACATCAAGTGGATTGAAAAGATGAAATTATTGAATAGAATGCTTGGCCTAAGGCAAATAAAGAAACAAAAGCATTTGTAATAGATAAGTTCCACAAATGCTATGTGGAAAAAATGGAGAGAGAAAAAAGAGATACTACATGGGAAGAATTTAACTAAGTTTGTGATCATCAACAAAAGGACTACATAAGGGCCTTCCATCCCTTGGAAAAAGATAAGATTTCTCAAGCTTAAAGGACTAACTGTCATCGGACTTAAGATGTGAAATAGGTAGAGGAAAAGGCCTAAAGAAAAATGGGATTGATGAGGACTTTGTGTCCACTTTTGCTCAAACGGCAGTGGCAGTGGAAAGTGGAGTGTGGGGCAGTGGAATCAGAAAAAAAAACACTTGATTATAAAATGCAATGCTTATAATGACACTCCTTTGAGATATGCAATCAATTTCACAACATTGTCATTACATGTGAAGAGTTGATAGCTAAAATGGGGGACTTCATCATCAAGATTAACAAAAGAAGATCATAAATGATGAAAACAAAATATATTGTTTTCATTGTCTCATAAGCTATGTTTAGCCTCGTGGACATTGAAAAGTTTTCAATTCATTTCATTTCACATAAAAATGCACACCTATATGCATTTATTTTTGCAAAAGATGAATCAAGCATTCTCGACTAAATCAAATCAATGAGAATATTTTTTCATTTGGTTTTTAATTGACAATCAATTCGAAATATATGAACAAAAAATTGATTAAAAATTAACTCTTAGAAACTCAATACTAGGGAAAATCAAATGAATTAAAGCACTCATCATTACTTTAATACATGCAAACATATGCTTCCATATTAAATTCTGGGCATCAACGTTAAAAATACAGTAAACCTATAACAATTAGAGGAACATGTTAATAGATCTAGAAGGTTATTGTAAATTATACAGACGAATGTAACATAGACTGCTTAAATTTCATTATTTGATTGTATGTTACTCTATTAATCTAGCAATGCATCTACCGCATGACAGGTGGCTATTGACTCTCAAGACCATGGTGATTTCTTAGACAATTCCTCTAAAAACAACGGCAGAGTATCTCTAAAACTTCATAACTGGAGGCAGGTCAAGCAAAAACTAAATGTCACTTTTTATATTTTGACCTAACCCACCTAATCAACGGCCGCTCTATCCCAATGGTTGTCCCATTCGAAAAAAAACAATTGTAACCCTAGTAAAAGAACACCTATTGCGTAAAAAATAGATAAAAGCAATGCCAGTATGTCCGGGGAAAAAGAACTATTTTGTTTTGAGGGATAATTATATTCTTGGTGTTATGACACTTACATATAAATATATAAAGCTCATATATCACCATAAATTAATACAAGTATCTTTGAGTCATTAGGAGGAAGTACTTCACTCTTGAGTTAAAAATTATTACTACTAAGTTTACCCATTTCAATGATCAAATCCATCTGTGAGATCCTTCATTATCATGCATTCAAGGGTACTAATATGACTATAGAACTGATTTGATTGGCTATCAATTGTTGTCTAGGTAGTACTAGCAACGTTCATGGTATTATCTTTTTTCTTAATGCTTTTAGAGTACATTATTTGCAACATACATGGCTATTATTTACTATATGTTTTTGGCACTGAATTGGTCAGTTGTCCATTGGCTTCTACCTAATATTGGTGACATGCATGGGCATTCTTGGTACACATAGGAGAAACTACAATGCAATTATTTTAGCAAAAAAAAAAAACCAACATTTGAAATTGTGGAAACCTTGGTACCTTAAAAGATCCATTTATAAGTACTCTTCTCCATATATCTTGCTTTTTGAACATGCACGAGGCATATTTTCAAACAAATTTAGCAAATAATGAAATTCTTTTTGTAGGAACCAGTCCAACACTTTAATCAACATAGAAATTTGATGATCTTCTTACCAAGTTACCAACATGATTGTGGGTTGGTGCAAGACAAGTGAACTAGACATGTCATTTACTGTGTTGAAGAAGGCATGCCTATAAGTGAACCCCACATAACATCAAACAGATATGATACAAAAGTTTATTGAATATAGCTTAGACTGGAAAGCCTGCCTAAATGAAATATATCCTACCTCTATGAGAGGGCAGACTTGAATTACCGATAAAGAACTAAACAAGAAGCTAAGAGTAATTACCAATGAAGAACCAAACAACACCACAACTCACAAACTTCTGGAAGTGCCAAGTTTCTCTACCAGAAAAAATAAAATAAAATGACTACAAGAACAAACACATCAGAATAATGAATATGATTGCAAAGTTTTAAAACATCATAGACCGGTATATATATCTTAAATACATCCTTTTGAAAAACATAGAGATCAATCTCAAGGCCCTTATCTTGAATTTTCGGATATCATAATTCTTACGAACAATATTAACTTCTTCAGAACTTTCCAACTAAATGGTGACAAATGGTGTCAATCTACCTACACAAATATGTAAGGCTCTAAGGAAAATAAAAGCTAATAGTAATTACCATGTGGCATACTTAGTTATTTCTTTAATGCTAACATATCACCTGCTAATTGTTGGAATGATGTTGCATCTGTAGCATATATGTTGTTTATAATATTATTGATGTTGCATTTATCAAAAAACAAACTTGGCTATTTTTGGGAAATCCTTATTTTGAAAACTTTTGAGAAAAATTAGCTACTCGCTAAAAGTATTTGGTGGACAACCATTTGTACAGATATCTTAAATACATGTATTTGAAAAATAGAGAGATGTCAATCTAAGGGCCTTTTTCTTGGATTTTTAGCATACCAAAACTATTAAAAACAATATTACCTTCTTCCAAACTTTCCCACTAAATGATGACAAATGGTGTCATTCCTACCCTGATTTATGGGGTGTTTATTAACCCTACTTGTTAACATTTACTTGGCAATGCAAGGGAGGGATGTTTCTAGTGCCAACATTGAACTTGACTCGATCACTTCCTTTTCCTTTGTAGCTCTAATTGGTGTCTTGGAGCCCATGATCATATTTATTAACCTCAAAATTAGTTGAAAATTAACATTTGATTGAAGTTTTCATCATAATCTTGTGATCTTTCTCATTACAATGGCAATATCACACCTCAGCCTTGATTTATATTTTTCATATGTAAATGTTTATCCGGTCATTTCCTTGTTTGTTGTTCATATTTTTCATATGTAGATTTTTACTTGGTCGTTTCCCTGTCACGGTGATTGTCATTGCACTTAGCATTAAACAATTATGCTTAGGAACAAACATCATTTACTATTCAGTAATAAAGAATACAAAATCTTATTTAGAGAAATCTAGAGCATAGAATTCACTTTACTTTAAATATAGATTTGTATTATAAGCTAATATCTAAACCTTCGGATGTTTTTAATTTATCCATTTTGTTAACATTAAATTTGTTATGCATGGGTTCGCCCCCCTCCCTCCAATACACCCTTGGATATGTATTCGGTATGGATCCATCCCGGGTTCATCCAAGTACATACCAGCTACATCCTGGGTATGATTTGATGTCCCTGTACGTACCTGTAGGGTTGGGTGGTGGGGGCTCTAAAAAAGTTTTTATTTTTATTTTGACTCAAACAAATTTTAGACTAGGAGGTCATGACAACCACAAGGAAACATGGAGATTGTTTAAATCCCCTCTAGTTTATTGAAGAGAAAATATTCAAAGGATATCAAGACTGTTTGAGGTAATTATTTGGGATCATTACAATTGACAAAGGAAATAAGATATTCATAGAAATTTGAACATATATCTATGAGCCTCCGCATAAGTTATTTGTGAGATCAAATCTCAGGTGATCTTCAATACTAATACAAAAATTTGGAACCGCAAATTGCATAGCTTAAAGTTTCAAAGAACATCCTTTCCTAGAAACTGTCAAGGCACGATATTGACTACTTCCTGCATCCTTAAGGAGGATTAGAAGGTGATTTTGGATAATATGAATGCAAGAACCAACCATTGGACTGCTCTCTTTAGTTATCAATGACAAGTTAAGAGTCATATCTCATTAAATAGGTCCTTCAAGAGCTCCCTATATACATCTTTTACAGCCACCATCACAACACAAAAATCAATCTCAAAGAAAATGGATGAAAAACAAAGGAATACAATATTTGTATATCATAGAAAATGTAAAATCTTAAGTATATTGAATGTTTTGAACATCGATCTTACTATATTTTTCAAGTTATGTATTTCTTATGGACTAAAAAATGAGTGTGTGTGTGCGTGTGCGTGTGTGTGTCCAAGACGTATTGTACCCAAGGGTTTTTTAAAATCCATGTATCTGTGTGTGTGTGTCCAAGACGTATTGTACCCAAGGGTTTTTTTAAATTCTTGTATCTATGTATCAAACCCATACTCGAACCCGTACCCGTATCCTGGCAACATAGCATTAAACAGATCATACAGTTATAGACCAAATGCAGGGTCACCCTGACTATTGTAGGAATAAAAATGGGTTGTATGTAGATTAATATAGTTGGAAGGAAGAGTGCAAAAGGGCAGTATTGAACCAGTTGGTTTCTTTGTTTCTGTACAAATGAGGCTGCAGAGGCTGGTGGTATCTCCCATTTTAGCAAAATAATGGAAGGCTTTGTGCATCCAGACTGAATTGTCAACGGTAAAGGTGAGCGTTTCAAAAATTTGTAACTTCTCTTGTTTGATTTTTCTTCGTCATGCATCCAAACTGAGTTTCATCAGGTAGTGAAGAAGGTTATGAACTCATTGTCAGATGCCGCGTACTGATGGTTTTAGAGATGCATCCCCATCTAGTTCATTCTCCCGCAAAAATTTCCAAGTTGTACTATCATCACACTCACATCATCTAGAGAACCTCTAGCTACTGATAGCTCTACAAGCTTTCTGCAAGCAATAAGAGGACTTCCTACAGGCACGTTGGTATTATTCACTAATACCTCTCCTGTTTTCACACTTGACTTCTCCTTACAGAAAGGCCTGGCCAGGTCTACTGCCTCTTGATCAGTGACCTGAAAGAAAACAGACAAATATTGTGAGCTAAAGGTTGACGTGGCTAGCAAAGCCCCTCTGAAATACGACATTTAAGAAACGGAAGGCATTACCTTATCCCATAAGCCGTCAGATGCCAAAATTAAGAATTCGCAATCAGATGTGATTTCAATCTTTGTGGTGTCTGGTTCAGCTGTAATCCAATCTTTCATGTGTAAATCACCTAATCCCCTAGATATAGCTAATACTCCTTGGACACGCCAAACTCCATGGCGACAATCAACATATCCACCCTGCAATAGAATTTCACATTAGAAAAAAGTTTAAAATTTAAATCACAAATTTAATATTATAGGTGAGAGACCCCTTCCAGTCATTTCCAGTCAAATCACGATTCTTAACACAAAATTGCAACAAAAAACATAGTTCTCAATTGCTTACCGAATTCTCAATCCGTTCTCGCTCATCCTCCCTTGCAGCTCGATGATCACAAGTGAGGGCTTCAGCATCACCATCCCTGCTAATAACAGCTCGACAGTCCCCAGCATTGGAGACAACCAGGTTACCATCTTTTAATAAAGCAGTAACACAAGATGTACCGCTGCTAACTCCCTGGAAAATGAAAATGAAAAAATAAGCCCAACAAATTCCCATTCCCAAAAAAAAAAACCAAAAAATTAATTTAAAACGGCAACATTCTTCTAACCCTAACCAAATGACAAAAACCTTTAAAACAACAAAGAAAAATCAGAAATAATTTTAAATTAATACTCTAGATGAGCCATAAATCCTCATCATCAATAACTAACCTGCTTTAAAAATTCTGCATCTGTGGCCAAGTAACCAGATCTGACCGCCTGCACAATGTTGTCCTCTTCTTGATCTCCCATGTTAACCAAAGCATTGATAATATTGTGACCAATATTTTCAGCAGCAAAATCTGCAGCTTTCCTACCACCATGACCATCGAATACACCAAAAAAGGCCTGAAAAGGGATACATAAATTATACAAATCAGCTATGTCAAGCCATATACATAACGTTCTACCAAAAAAGAACTTCAACACTGCTTGGTTCTACTTGTCAATAAAATCTTACGGTTTTCTCCATAATTGTTTTAAAACAGAGTTTCCCTACAGCTCTGTCTATAGGTTTTAACTAAAAGGCCCATTTCAATTACTACCTGATATTTACAGGATTTCTGCTTATACCTTTCATTCATAAAAGTTCTTTAACCAAACAAGGCAAGAAGGATGCATACACCTAGAATGAATTCTTGAAAATTATTAAGCAATTAGCATTTCACTTTTTTCCCTATATTCACTTGACATGCAGTGTGTGGTAAGATACTACTGCATCATTTTGGGCTTAACAGAGTGATGGGAAAATTTCTTAAATTCCTTGGTCTTAAATGTAGTAAATGGTAAAATGATCCAAACAGTAATTTGGCGCAGAACAAAATAAGAAGTACAGACTCAGGCCTAACCTCAACGGGAACTTGGAAGGCTTCATTCTACAAAAACAAACAGAATATAGAAGAACCGGATGGCTTTACTATTGGTTTTCACATTAAAAAACCCATTTGCCATGAGATTGTGGCTCGCTAATGAGGTTGACACAGTTTTATGGCTCGTAACTTAGGCGGTATAAAAGCCCTTCGGACTTAAATCTATGCAGTATGGAAGTCTTTATTTGGAGCCTTCCAGTATCTTATCAAAAAAGCCTTTTTCTTAAATGACAACGGAAAAACATTCAAAACATAGGGTTTTGTCGATGTCTTACCTGTTTGGAATCACCATCAAGATTGACCATGGCTTTGTGGGTGTCCTCCATGATTTCTCTCCTACCCTTTTTGCAGGCCACAGCATAATGAGAACCCTCTATGTTGATTTCCTTGGGAGGCTGCTCCTTGGTCAAGGGTTGTGCTTCCACGCTGGTAGATTGAGGAATATCAAGCCTTGGGGGACGTTTTCTCTTCAATGGAGGGGAAGGGGGCTTCTTATTGAGTGACTCTTCGCCCCCATTAAAATCCTCGCATCCATCATCCCCTGTAACTGTAATATTACACAATGGAACAACTTGAAGAGGAACGGGAACAACCCTCTGTTGGGTTTTTATCACAGGACTGTTGCTCCCAGTCTCAATCCTCGAATGAGTCACATCTCTCACAGGCAATACAGACCTCAGCCTGGACCCCAAAATACAGTTTTGCATATTTCTGCACCCCAAATTCTCCTGTGTGGGTGAAGAAGAAGCCCTCAAAAGGGAAGAAGGAGAAGCAGCAGCATGCCTAGCCTTCAAAGGAGAAGAAGACCCACGCAAAACGCCACCACTGTTATAGTCAAATTCATGGTTTATGCTTATGGGTGATCTGCACAAACCGCCATCCTTGCAGCTCATTCTAACCCCCTTGGGAGTCTGAAAACCATTCAAGGGGGACATCAATGTAGACCCACTACGTATTTCAATGTCATCGTGAAGACTGACCACAGAAGGAGACCTGCAGGAGCCCAAAATAGGGGAACCACTTGTTGATGCTAAAATGCAAGACATGTTTGTTGTTGCAGTCTTCTTGTATTCAAAACCCTAAGCCTTGTTAAACCATCTGAGGCTGGTACGGATATCTTAAATACATCTATTTGAAAAACGGAGATAAAAATCTCAAGGCCTTTTATGTAGCTAGATTGACACCATTTGTCACCATTTAGTGGGAAAGTTTTGAAGAAGGTAATATTGTTATTTATAATTTTGGTATGCTAAAAAACCGAGATAAGGGCCTTGAGATTTATCTCTCTATTTTTCAAATTGATGTATTTAACATATCTGTACCAGTCTATGATGTTTTAAAACTTTTTAATCATATTCGTTATTCTGATGTGTTTGTTCTTGTTGTCATTTTATGTTCTTTTTTCAGGTAGAGAAACCTAGTCCTTCCTGAAGTTTTTGAGTTGTGTTGTTGTTTGGTTCTTCATTGGTAATTACTGTTAGATCTACTTCAAAAAATTGTGTGACTTTGGGCTAATGTTTCAGTTTTGAGCTTGATTGAAACACAAGCCGGGTTTGAACATGATATACTTTTGTCCAGTTGGAGCATAAGTTACTGAAAAAATCAATATGTTAGAAACAAGGAATCAGTATAAGATAAACTTTTAATAATTCAAAACTTTAATAGTCAGAACAACAACAATCTCACAAGATCTAAAAATTATGCAACACGAGGAACACAATATTTATGTGGAAACCCTTTTAGGAAAAAAAACCACAACAAAATATTTGCTTATATATATAATCTTTTACAATTTGTGTAGGCACCAACCTACTGGAGACACCGATCCCCAATGCCAAGCACCAACTTAGCAATTCAGACACCAATCTTTTCTGCCGAGCACCAACTCAACAAGAGACACCAATCTCTTCATTTTATGAGGCACCAACCTCCAAACCGATGACGATACCACCTTCGTAGTGTTGTTGTTTCAACGAATGATGGAGACTTTTATTTCCTCTTCACAAATTTGCTTGTCTTCTCAAGATATAACTCTTATTTCACACTTATAAAATTCTGCTCTTCTTCCGAATGATATTCGCTCAAAATTTGTCCTTCCTCCATCCAACAAATCTTCCTTTTATAGCCCAAAAATGCCCTTTCGAATGGTCATGACTCTTCACCCAATACCAAATAGGGTCGGCCTTCTTCAAGGGAGGTTGACCACATAAAAACAAATCATTTAATCTTAATGGAGGTCGGCTGGCCCATTAAATAAATGTTGTCCCTTCATGAATTCGCTGCACATTTTGGTATACAATTATTACATTCACTGTTATTAAATTTGATCATTGTAATTTTTCTTTTCATTGTTGAATATTCTCCATTGACATCAATGACTCCTTTGACATCAATGACAATATCTCCAACAATCTCCCCCTTTGTCATTGATGGCAACCCTACAAAGAAATAATCATCTTCAAAACAGAATAATTTCCATTTTTGTACTTCTTCCTCTTGCTGTACTACTCCCCCTTTCTTTTACTCTCCCCCTTTGACATCAATGGCAAAGGGTTGTCCACGGTGCTCCCCCTAAACCGATGTTACTCCTTGAGACTTTAGTGACTCGATGAGAAGGGTATCACACCCAACTTGTGTCTAAGGTACTCAAAAGTCCCTTTTGAGAGGGGCTTTGTGAAAATGTCCGCTATCTGCTCCTCTGTGGCAACATATTCCAACTTAACATTCTTTTCAGTTACTTTCTCTCTCAAGTAATGATATTTGATTGGAATATGCTTACTTCTAGAGTGCATAACTAGATTCTTCGAAATGTTAATTGCACTAGTATTATCACAAAATATAGAAATGGGATCATCATTTTCTACCTTAATATCTTGTAGAGTCTGCTTCATCCATAGAACTTGTGTGCAACACGATACTGCTGCTATGTATTCTGCCTCCATTGTGGACAAGGAAACAAAATCCTATTTTTTGCTCAACCAAGACACTAAATTTCCACCAAGGAAAAATGCTCCTCCACTTGTGTTTTTCCTATCATCCATGTCACCTACCCAATCTGCATCTGTATATGTTGTTAAGGTGAAATTTGCACCTCTTGGGTACCACAAACCATAATCTAAAGTGCCTTTTAGATATCTGAATATTCTCTTAACCGCTTGCACATGTGTTTCTTTTGGGCTGCTTGGAAACATGCAACTAAACCAACTGCTTGCGTGATGTATGGCCTAGAGGTTGTTGTGTACAATAAGCTTCCAATCATTGACCTGTATAGAGTCTGATTTGCTTCGGGAGACTCATCATCCTTACTCAACTTGCATCCTGTAACCATAGGTGTGCTGACCGGTTTGCAATCTTCCATTTCAAACTTCTTTAACATCTCCTTTACATACTTAGTTTGAGAGATAAATATTCCCTTTTCAGATTGAGAAATTTGTAAACCAAGGAAAAATGACAATTCTCCTAGCATTGACATCTCAAACTCATTTTGCATATCTTTAGCAAACTCTTGGTACATTTTTCTATCATCTCCTCCAAAAATAATATCATCTACATACACAACCAATCAATTGATGATTACCTTTTGTCTTAATGTAGAGATTACTATTTGCTACTCCTCTTTTGAACCCTTGTTGAAGAAGATATGTGTCAAGTCTTGAGTACCATGCTCGGGGGGCTTGTTTTAGCCCATATAGTGCCTTCTTCAATTTGCACACAAAATCCTTGTTTTCTGACAATAGAAAACCTTCTGGCTGCTCAATGTAAACTTCTTCCTCTAATTTTCCATTTAGAAACACAGATTTGACATCCATTTGAAAAACCTTAAAATTCTTACAACTAGCATATGCCAAAACATTCTAATGGCTTCTAATCAAGCAACAAGAACAAAGGTTTCTTCAAAATCAATACCTTCTACTTGAGCATTTTGCTAAACCTTACCTTGTTTATGGTTACAAAACTTATTTCTAAAGAGCAAACATTTTTGTCCTTTGTACCCTACTTGAGCATACCCTTTGCATACTAACCTTGCCTTGTTTTTGGTTACTTCCCCATCTTCATTCAACTTATTTCTAAAGACCCATTTGGTGCCAATCACATTTTTGTCCTTTGGTCTTGGAACAAGTTCCCAAGTTTCATTCTTTTCTATTTGATTCAATTCTTCCTCCATGGCGTTGACCCAATGTTCATCTTTACTAGCTTCTACAACATTTTTAGGCTCTATTTTTTATAACAAAGAGAAATTGACTCACTCAGATGTACTTACTATCCTCCATCGAGTTTGCACCCCAACATCTTTATCACCGAGAATCAAATTTTCTCCATGATTCTTCTGAACAAATCTCGATGGTGCCTTAGTATCTTCCTGTTCCTCTTCTTCAATTTCTTCTTCGACTTCATTTTGGTCTAATTCTTTTGAGTGATCACTTACTTGTGTGGTCACCTTATGTTTTCTGAACTCATCCACTCTTACATCAGCACTTTCCACAATCTTTTGAAGTCTTTTATTATAGCATCTGTAAGCTTTACTCCTTGAGGAGTATCCAAGAAAAATACCTTCATCAGATCTAGAGTCAAACTTTCCCAAATCTTCATCATTTCTTTTAATATAACATTTGCTTCCAAACACCCTAAAGTATTTAACGGTAGCTGGTCTACCCTTCCATAGTTCATAAGGTGTTTTGGTATTGTTTACTCTGATTTGTCCTCTATTAAGGATGTAAACCGTCGTCTTAACTGCTTCTCCCCAATACCTATCTGACAATTTGGACTCATTCAACATAGTCCTTGCCATCTCCTAAACTATTCGGTTCTTTCTTTCAGTAACTCCATTTTGTTGCGGAGTTCGTGCAGCTGTGAGTTGTCTTCTTATTCCATGTTCCTCACAAAATTCTCCGAATTGGTCTAAAAGAAATTCTCCTCTATCTGATCTCAAGCACTTAATTTTCAACCCAGTTTCATTTTCTACTAATGCTTTAAAAAATTTAAAGTTCTTAAATGTCTCAAATTTATCCTTTAGAAGAGTAACCCATGTCATTTTAGAATAGTCATCAATTAACAACATAAAGTAACTCTCACCTTTTAAACTTTGAGTTCTTGCGGGCCCACACAATTTTGTATGAATCAATTCCAAAGGCTTCATTGTTGAATATTCCTTTGATTTGAATCTGCCTCTAGTTTGTTTTCCATGCTGACATTGCTTGCAAATGGTGTTTGAAGGCTTCATGATTTTTGGCATGTCTCTCACACACTGCTTATTGTTGATTTTCACCAAATTGTCAAAATTCATATGGCCCATTCTTCTGTGTTCCATAACCAACTCTCATATGATCGTGTCATATAGCATCTTTCTTTCTTAACTTCACTGAGCACATACAAGTTATTTGTGGTTTTGTTTGCATCTGCAACTAATCTTCCTGAATCAACTTTCCTTACTTCACAACCTTGAGGATGGAAAGTGAGGATGTGTCCTTGATCACACATTTGACTAACACTTAGGAGGTTATGCTTCAGCCCTTCAACGTACAACACATTCTCAATTTTTGTCTTTCCATCATTGAGAGACTAAGATTACCTTTGCCTATTGTCCTTGTCGTAGCATTGTCTCCAAATTTTATTGTTCCTCCGCTTACTTTCTTCAAGGAATGGAACTTGCTCTTATCTCCTGTCATATGGCTCGAGCATCCACTATCAATGTACCAATGTTGCTCTTCATTTTGCACATGAAAAGCAGTTTGAACAAGCATAACTTTCTCTTTCTCTTCCTTTTGTTTCTTCTTCCAAGCTTTTGTAGATTCTTTTCTGCTTGGCCAGGGTATCCACTTTCTTGGTTTGCTTTGGATTCTCTACAAAAACACTTCTACAATATCATGCTATATGACCAACTTTGTTGCACTTATAACACACAATATCATATTCATTGTAATCCGATAGTGCAACAAATGAGTTATGATTTCTACTTGAATAACCATAAGCACTTTTATTCCAACCATTATTCCTTTCCTGAACCTTACAATCTATTGCCTTATGACCAAAATTGTTGCACGAGAAACAATAGCCATAAAAGGAGTTTTGATACCTGATCATGTAAGGCTGCCTTGGATAGAAGGATCTTCTGAAGTTTCTTGTGGGAACCTTATGCCACTTGTTCTCATCTTTGTTATCCTTTTGAGGAATGTTGTTCTTATGAGGAGTCTTATCTTCTTTCTTCGGAGGTTCAACAATTTTTTGAATTCAAATCCTTCTTAGTAACCTCTTGTTTTTCTTCATAGCCAAGACCCGTCTTGATGCATGGTGACCTTTGGCTATTAAGAATGTTATCCAAGACCTCGGTGCTCTTTTCAAATTTTAAGCTATTTTTTAGCTTATCACTAGACTTCTCCAATTCCTTTCTTAAATCAACAATTTCAGATTCAAGCTTAGCACAATTTTCCTCTTTTGATTTCAGCTGATCTCTTACTACCTCCTCAATTCTTTTAGCCTCTTCTAATTGAGTTTTTAGATTGATAATAATCTTTTTAGACTCTTCGAAGCTTTGAGATATGTTCGATTGCAAATTTCCACCTTCTTCATATTTCTGAAGCTGTAATTTTTGCTTCAAGTTCTTTTTCTTAAGCCTCTTTATTTCACCCAAGGCACAAACAAGTTCTTCCTCCAGATCCACTTCTTCTTCATCCTCAAAATTTTCTTCCTCTTCCAGAAACATTTGGTCTTCATCGTTATTTGTTTCTATTGCCATGAAAAGAGTTTCTTCTCTATCACTCTCTTCTTCTGAGCTACTCTCCTTCTTGGTGTAGAGGCTTTTCTTATGCCTGTCAGAGCTTTTCTTCTTTTCATATTTGCCCAGCTTATAGTTCTTTTTGTATGGATGTTTGCCCTTTCCTACATTAGCATGTTCTTCATCACTAGTATCATCTTTTGCATGAGGACACTTAGCAGTGAAATGCTCTATCTCACCACAATTGAAGCATTTGAAAGGAAGCTTACCTTTATACTTGCCAGATCCCTTTTTTAGATTTCTCACAAAAAAGCTTCTTCTTCTTTTGATTCATCACTTGACTCAAGGTTTGCATTTTTGGCCCTTTTTGAAGCTTTGAAGGCAACTACTTGCTTTGAAGGTTTTTCTATTTTTTGTCCTCATTTCATATGTTGTGAGGATTCCATGTAACTCATCCATCTTTAGCGTGTTTAGATCTTTTATTTCCTCAATTGAGGAAACCTTAGAATCAAATCTTAAGGAGAGAGACCTTAGCAACTTTTGTACTATTATTGGTTCTTCTATCTTTTCACCAAGCCCTCTGATGGTATTCACAATTTCATCCACACGAAGAAGATAGGTTCTAACATTCTCTTCTTCTTTCATTTTTAGACTCTCAAATTGCCTTATGTGGGTTTGGAGCTTAGCCTGCTTTACTTTGGTGTCTCCCTCATAGATATTTTGCAAATTGTCCCATGTTGTCTCCTTTGTTGTGTCACAATGCATAACTTTGACAAACTCATATTCAAACAAGCCACATACAATTGTGTTCAAGGCTTCGGCATTGTTTTCACTGGCCCCCTTTCCGGCTTGATCCGTAGATGGATTATGAGTTATATATCCCGTTACTACCAATTGCCATATATTGAACCCTAAAGCCATTAGATAAGGTTTTCATTTGTATGCTCCAGAAAGCATAATTTGTTTTGTCGAATAACGAAGCCTTGTTTGTGGAGAAACCCTCTGGTACTTGATTACTGGCCATGTGTGCTGCCGTGATCTACCTTCTGTCGATTAGATTGTTCCTAAAGGAATCAACTCTGATACCAATTGTTAAACACATACTTATACTTGGGGGGGGTGAATCAATATAAGATAAAATTTTAATAATTCAAAACTTTAATAGTCAGAACAACAACAATCTCACAAGATCTAAAAATTACGCAACACAAGATCACAATATTTATGTAGAAACCCTTTACGTGGAAACCCTTACGATAAAATATTTTGCAACATATATATATATATATAACTCTTTTACAATTCGTAGGCACCAACCTACCAAAGACACCGATCCCCAATGCTAAGCACTAACTTAGCATTTCAGACACCAATCTTTTATGTTGAGCACCAACTCAGCAAGAGACACCAATCTCTTCGTTTATGAGGCACCAACCTCCAAACCGATGACGATACCACCTTCGTAGTGTTGTTTTAATGAATGATGGAGACTTTCATTTCCTCTTCACAAATCTACTTGCCTTCTCAAGATATAACTCTTATCCCACACTTATAAAATTACGCTCTTCTTCAGATTGATATTCACTTAAAATTTGTCCTTCCTCCATCCAACAAATCTTCCTTTTATAGCCCAAAAATGCCCTTTCAAATGGTCATGACTCCTCACCCAATAGGGTCAGCCTTCTTCAAGGAAGGTTGACCACATAAAAACAAATCATTTAATCTTAATGGAGGTCAGTTGGCCCATTAAATAAATGTTGTCCCTTAATGAATTCGCTGCACATTTTGGTATACAATTATTACATTCACTATTATTAAATTTGATCACTGTTATTTTTCTTTTGATCATTGTGCATTCTATGTTGACATGACTCCTTTGACATCAATGACAATATTTTCAACAATAATAATTTATAAAACTATTAAAAAATTAGTCTTGTATTAAAAAATTTAGATTTTTGTTTGTGTCTTAACTCGTGGTTTAAATAGATATAAAATAATAGTCGGCATTCAAATATGTCCTGTTTGTGATTTTAATGATATTTAGATGGCTATTTATGATAAAAACATATGCCAAGTGATTTTGAACGAGTGAGAAAGATCAAGGATTTGATCTAAATCTGTTGAATTTGTTCTACATAACTTGCGAACTTTCTAAAATGATAAAATACCCACTTGCATCACATTCATTTTGTCCATGTTCTTACTATAATGTAGAGTTTATCCAAATTTAATCTTTTCTCATCTATGTCGAATGCACCGATAAACACAGAGCTTGGGACCTCTTGGAGAGTTTTGATGCTCTTAATTTGCAAGTGGTGCCAAGGAAATTGGACAAAGAAACAGACCAAATGGCAGCCCTAGGATCACAATTTTTACCAGTTGAAGATCTCATTCAAGGCAATTAGCAACATGTTAAGTTAGTGGTAAGGCCATCAATTCCAGACAATGAAACCAGCTAGCAAGTATTTGACAATGATGAACAAATTGTTCATTTAATTCAGAATGAGGCTGAGCTTTCTTTTGTTAGGGTTAGCACACACTT
Source organism: Taxus chinensis (assembly GCA_019776745.2). Lineage (NCBI taxonomy): Eukaryota > Viridiplantae > Streptophyta > Pinopsida > Cupressales > Taxaceae > Taxus > Taxus chinensis. Next base: position 24,662,600 of record CM034150.1, on the reverse strand, counting down.
GTTGTACAGATCTATAATCAGAATTAAGCATTCAAGCAATAAAACACGGAAAGATACCAGAAGATAAATACATGATATAACATGGTTCACCCAATGTGGGTTACGTCCACCAAGAAACATCCAATCTATTCATTTTTGCTTTACAAAGGAAATACAATGAAGATCTGCAATCTTCTACATCTCTCTGGATGTACAGTACTTTTCCTTCTCTCAACTTCTCCAAGAATTCCTTCTTACAATTATGATCAAGAAATACAATGAAGATCTGCAATCTTCCACACCTCTCTGGATGTACAGTACTTTTCCTTCTCTCGGCTTCTCCAAGAATTTCTTCTTACAATTATGATCAATCTTTCACAATCTAACCTTTCTAACCTTAGTTTGCAAGCTTATATAAGCATATACAAACTTAGGGCAACATAGCTATGCAATTACAACCATTAGATCACCTTTTAATCAAAGGTTAGATCTAATCCCGTGACTTAAATAAAAACATTTCACGCACAAGAGAACGACATTGATTACCCAAACCGATGTCAATTCCTACTAGCTGACCGATGTCGGTTACTGTGTAAACCTGCAAGTTGTAAAACATGCTATTTGTGAAGCAATTGAGCTCCACAACTCAACATCTTTAAAAATGCAGTTTGATTTGCATGGTAGCTATGATAATCAAGTTATTCAACTAGGGACAAAACAAGTTGCCTAAGGGATTGGTCACTCTTGAGTATATTTTCAAGCCTGATGATGATTTTAGAGGAGAAGAAAAGAACATAAGGCAAAAGGATTGTCAACCAGTCACTATTGCACAAGGCAAGAAGCTATTGCTTGGAAAGGTATGTAATGAAGATGAGAAACAAACTTTAATCTCCTTATGTCAAAATTTTAATGATATATTCTCATGGGATTATGAAGACCTTAAGGGATTTGATCCAAGCATTTTCCAACATTCCATTGATCTTGATCCTAATGTCAAACCAATTAGACAAAAGCAAAGACCTGTCAATCCCAAGATAGAGCCTCTCATGAGGAAGGAGTTATCCAAGCTGATTGAGGCAAAAATAATATTTCCTATCAAATACTCTACTTGGGTGGAAAATATAGTTCCAGAAAGGAAGAAGAATGGAGAAATTAGACTTTGTGTTGATTTCGGGGACTTGAACGAAACTTCCCTAAAAGATCATTATCCTCTACCTTCTATGGAGTAAATTCTACAAACAGTAACAGGAGTTGAAAGGTTTTTCATGTTGGATGGATAATCAGGTTTCAATTAGATCAATGTTAAAGAAGAGGATCAATTCAAAACTGCATTTACAACCAAATGGGGAACATATGTTTATCAAAAAATTCCTTTTGGTTTATCAAATGCAGGTGCCACATTCCAAAGAGCAATGGATATTGCCTTTAAAGGATATATCAATGAATTCATCCTTGTCTATTTAGATGATATTAACAATTTTCTCAAAGGAAAGTAAAGATCATATCAGTCATCTTGAGAAAGTCTTTGAGAGATGTAGGGAATTTGGGGTGTCTCTTAACCCCAAGAAGTGTAACTTTGCAGTTCCTAGGGGTAAGCTCTTGGGGCACATTGTTTCAAAAGATGGTATTGTCATTGATCTAAAAAGTATCTCAGTCATCCTCTCTCTCTCCTTACCAACTCACAAGAAAGCATTGCAATCATTCCTTGGAAAGATTAACTTTGTTAGGAGATTTATTCCTAATTTTGTAGGATTGGTTAGACCTATCACTCTAATGTTGAAGAAGGATTCAGTTTTCAAATGGACAACAGAAGGAAAAGAGAGCTTCACCAAGATCAAGCAAGAAATTGCTCAAGCCCCTACACTTATCAACCCTGACTATGCTAAGGATTTCATCTTATATGCATATGGAGTTGAATCTAATATTGTCGTTGTTTTGACTAAGAAAAATGATCAAAGTTTAGAACAACCAGTGGCTTTCCTCAGTCAAACACTGAAAGATTATGAATTGAGGTACAATCACATTGAAGAACAGGTCTATGCCATCATGGGAGCTCTTAAGAAATTCAAGAGTATGCTTGCCACTAATCATATCAAAATTCTAGTTTCACATTCCAGTGTGAGAGACTTCATTATGGGAGCAGAAATTAGTGAGAAAAGAGTTGGATGGGTGACCAAAATCATGGAATATGATGTGACTATTAAAGCCACAAAGCTGGTAAGAGGAAGAGCACTTTGTGAGCAGTTGGCAATGGATGCTCAAAATGATCAAGAAACCTCTCTTTTCATGGATGAGGAACTTCCGCGCAATGTTGAAACTCTACATGCCAGAGGAAATTTACCCGATGCTCACAGCTGGATTGATATCATGGCAATATTCTTATCCACTGGTGCATGCCCTCCTGGCCTAAACAAAGCAAAAAGAAGACATTTGAGATTGCAATCCATTCCTTATGCATTGATTGATGGAATTCTTTTCAAAAGAAACATTGATGGAGTGTTGTTGAGATGTATTGAAGGTGAGCAAGTGAACAAGGTATTGGAAGAATTCCATGATGGTTTCTCTGGTGGACACTTCTCTACCAAAGCCACTGCAATGAAAATCATAAAGGTAGGTTACTTCTGGCCTACACTATTTGTTGATGCTCACAAATGGGTCAGAAAATGCAAGGAATGTGCTTTCTTCATAGGTAAAAAAAGGTTGGTTTCCCTTCCACTTCATCCAATTCAAGTAGATCAACCATTCTCTCAATGGGGTCTTGATTTCATTGGCATGATTAACCCTCCATCAAGTGTTGGTCACAAGTGGGTTTTGATAGCAACAGATTATTTTACTAGGTGGACAGAAGCAGTGGCACTCAAGGAAGCTACTGAATCAGTTATCCTTGACTTCCTTGAGGATATTGTGACAAGGTTTGACATTCCTCAAACTATCATTTCTGATAATGCAAAAGTTTTCTTAGGCTCTAAAATTTCTGATTGGGCTCTTGGACTTGGAATTTATTTGAAGACTTCTTCCAATTACTACCCTCAAGGTAATGGTTTGGCAGAGTCTACTAACAAGAACTTGATTAGAATCATGAAGAGAACAATGGATATCAACCAGAGGCAGTGGCATACAAAGGTGAGAAATGCTCTTTGGGTTGATAGAATAATAGTGAAGAAGGCAATTGGTACTTCTCCCTATAAACTTGTTTATGGTAGAGAAGTTAGGCTTCCCTTATCTTTAGAATTGCCTTCACTAGAGTTGGTCCAACAGTTAATTTGAGGGTGCAGATCAAAGAGAGATCAGAATGGCAGAGCTGGTTGAACTTGAAGAATTAAGAAATTCTGCCATGATCAGATTAGAGGAGCATCAAAGATCAACCAAACAATGGTTTGATAAGAAGGCTAGAGCTCAGAATTTCAAATTGGGTGATTTGGTCTTGAAATGGGATGCAGACAGAGCTAAGTCAAGACAACACTCTAAGTTTGATGCAATTTGGAGTGGGCCATATATCATTAGTGCTTGTAAAGAGGCTAACTCTTTTGAGTTGTCTAACCTTGATGGATATGCATTACAAATCCCAGTCAATGGGATTTATCTTAAGCATTCCCATTAAGTTGTTTCATTGCATCTTGTACATATTAGAGTAGTTTCAATTCCTCCAAGTGCTCTCAGCACATTGTTTTGTTTGTAGTGTAGTTTCAATTTCCCTAAGTGTTTAGCGCTATGTTTTGTTGTCTTTGGGTGGTGCTTGTCATTGCGTAGTGTTACATGGAGGATTTTCGAGTGAATATGTGGTGAGAAGAGTTTCAAAGTTCAAGGATTCGCTACAACACCTCACAAATCAAATGTAGAGCAACTAAAATCAGATTTTGAGGCAGTTTCAAAGCATATTCTTCCCTAAAAAACTTAAGAGTAAACTTTAGGAGATCATGCAAGTCTTTTGCATTCATGCTCCTTGAGCGCTTGGAAAATTTTCTTCAGCCCCACTCTCATTAAATCTTTAGAATGCGCTCATGAATGGGCTTCCTTTATTGCAGACCCAAACATTGCCAAGTCTTATGCAATACTTTGTGCAGGTTCAAGGGTGAGTCCTTTAAGTTACAGATCAGTTTTAGGTTTTTCAGGCTGACTCCATGCCCAATGGTTGCTCAAGGCTACTAGTCTTCATATTTAGCAAGCAAATATCCATGAAAGTCACCAAATTGTTGTCCAAAATAATCCCGTTGGCTAATTTGGGCAACTTGCAATTTCATTTTAGCTTTGACATCATATTTTGGGGCCGCACGGGCTGCTAGTCTTTTCCTTGCAATTTCGAAGCAGATTCCATGGTTACAATATCTCGTGCGCGCTCACGTGCTATCCTTGCTTCTCCCCAGGTTCCTCGCCTTCTTCTGCGCATTTTTGCACGCGTGCATGCCTTCCTTCCATCCTTGTAAGGTTTCATGCTTTCCCCTTGCGTGCTTGCTTTTGTGCCTTGTGTGGATGTCTTTTCCACCCCGAGTCTCATGTAGTTCCTCGTGTGCACTCATGTGCCTTCCTTACATGTTTTTCCTTGCGTGCCTTCCATTGCTTCATAGCATGCTTGCGCGCATGCCTTTCCCACCTGAGCTCCCGCACTCGCGGGCTTCCTCCGCATCTTGCATCTCTTACGAGCATGCAATCTTGCCTTAGCAACTTCCTGCTTTGAGCTCCCACGCTTTGTTTGGCGGGTCCTTGGGTTTCGTCTGTAGCCTTGCATGCTCTTGTGAGCATGCAAATTTTGCCCCAAGCCCTACCGCTTCTCCTTGCGAGCTTGCGGGCTCTCCTTGCATGTTGGCAAGGCTTGCTAACATGCATTCCCTTCCCCAACTCCCATGCGTGCAGCTGAGGCACTTACCCCCGCGCCAATCCTAACACGACATGTGTCAAACTCTGGGGCTTGAGGGGTAAAATGCAAACTTGCAATTTGCAAATCACGAGCTGACAATTGTGACCCCATCCCCGCAACGAATGAAGATGTGACATGTGGCGGCCAAACAAAGCGCGTTGCAGTCAAAGATCCCATCCCCGCGACCAATCAGAGCGTGCCACGTGTCATGCGTGCCCTCCTGTACTGCAAATCTTCAAACGGCCATAACTTTTGACCCTGAGCTCCAAATCAGGAAAACTTTATATCGTTGGAAAGGTCTCGATAAGACCTATAATCTGCAATCAAGAAAATCATATTTTGGTAAGATTTGGTGGGTGAAAAAGACAAAACGCGATTCGTGCCTTTAATATGTAGCTACAAGCGACTCAACCACCCAAATTTAATGAAGCATGGGCTCTTTTCTTCTTCTACAAGCAAGCTAATGTGGGGTAATGGGTCTGACAAAGTTCCATGTTGTTTTGCAGTGAATTTATGCCTCTTGTTGGTGGTTGCAGCCTTGAATCCAAATTCCTTCTCTTTTCCCTCCTCTCTCTCTCTCTCCCATTTCTCTATATATTGCAAAATGATGCTCATTTGAAAAGGTTGGACCCACTTGGAATGCAAGTGCATTATCTTTCAGTGATGCATTTGTGTTTTGAGTTGCAAGCCTCAGATCTGGACCTCTGCAGGGTGATTTTTATCTTCCTCCTTCATTGTAATGGACAGTGCATCTTTCTGAAGCAATAAAATGCATGTTTTGTGGCTATTCTCTGCCCTAGCTTGTATCTTATTGTATTTTCTTGCCTCTCTATTGCTATTGTGGTGTGTTGTGCATGTTTTATCTCTTTGCAGGGTTTTATTTCTGTTGTGCTCCATGAAAATGGAAGTTTGAATGTTGTTTTGGACTGTGGCACTCATGTCTGCCATCTCCTCCTTCATTTTCTCGCATTTTCACTCATCTAAGAGTATCCTTCCCCCTTATCTTAGTGTTATCACCTCTGTTAGCTTAGGATTTCCCCTTCCATGCATCTTTATCTTCCTCTGGTCCCTTACAATGTGTAGATTAGAATTAGTCAGCTGCATTTTCAGTAGGAGTAGTTTTAGCATTAGAAATAGGTAGAGAAACCAGCCTTTTCTGGAGGCCTGTCTCAAGAGCAAGTCCCACAACTTGGAGACAGTCTCATGTTGCCTCATTGCGTTTAATACTTCAACTTTAGTTTGAGAAATTTGATTTTTTCCATGAATTTGTACATAGCGAATTCCTAAACATTTCTTTTTTGTGCCCACCATTTTGTTATATTTGTGGCCAATTGTAGATGGAGAATCCAATTTTTCTAAAATCGAAATTGAAGCTTGTGTGTTGTCCTAAGTATGAGATATACAGAGGGTGCTAGGTTGGTGGCAAGAAAAAATCAAATTCCCAACCTTTACTATTAATTGCATTAAATTCATAAACAATTTACCAAAGACAATAATTCTATCTTTTTTTCAGCAATATATTTTGAAGTCTGAACTCTTTCACCTTGCGCACTAGTTGTATCTTAACTTAAAATTGGTACATTTTATTTGATAACTACTGATTGCATAATTGTTTTTAACTTGGTTTACACAATTATTGTCTTGTTTATTTCTCATGTGTTATTTAGTATGATGAACTATTATTAAACAACCCATTATAAATATTACACATTAGGAAACGATGTATATTTTTTCTTACTTATGGTGTTTTATAATATAATTTGTTTTTTCAGACTCATAATTTTTTTGTCTAATATAAGGTACCTACTGATGGAATTATAGATGGATCCAGGGGATGATTTGGATATTGATATTGTAACTGGTGAAGGGAATCATGTCATTGGTATTGTTAGATGTCTGAAGGATTCTACATTTTCTATTGTTTGACGTGAAATGGTGAAAGATGTTGTTGGATATTCATTTGAGTTTAACAATAAAGGGCATTCATTAAACCCATTAATAGAGAAAAACTAGAAAGTTTCTAGATTAACTATAGCCATCGGGAGGAAACTTGAAACTTTGGATATTGGTACAACCGAAACAAATCTAAGCGAGATAGTATAAAATTGTGCAACTTTTGGAGAGAATGTGAAGGAATCTATGCATAAACAATAAAAAATTGTTGAAAGTTCTGAGTCGGTAGAACAAGTTGTAATTATTGATCTCATTTTTTGAAGAAACGAGCAGACAAATTGACTAAATTAAAGGAAAAGTTTGTCTTCGAGAAGCGTAGTCTGAAATGTTGTTTAAAAGAAGAAAAACCTCAAATAAAACTCCATAGAGAGGCTTGTGGAATTGATTATGGATAAGAAGATATATCAACAAGTCAAACTATTCATAACTACAAGAATTATCACATGCAATTACAAAAACATCAACATAGAATTATAGTAGTTGGAAATAGTGAAGATTCATCATGTAACCAAATAAACACAAAAAAACATGACTAAAAAATCGATATGAGATTAAACATGCAATCAAAATTCTGCATGATCTTAACAAGACACGAGATTAAAATTTGTTCAAGGTGGTGGAAGTAATACTTGGAGAATATGCAGATAAAAGAAAAGCCAAAGTTAATAAGTGTACACACTACAATAAATGTTTTTTTAGACTCATAATTTTTTTTTAAAAATAATGGGTCGTTTTTGGTTTAGTTTTTGTATGTTTTTTGGTGTGGTTTTTGGTTTTGTGTATGGTTTTTTTTTTGTTTGTGGTTTTGTAGGATTTTTTGTTGGGGTTTTGTTTGTTTGTTATTGAGTAAATTTGTTTTTTTGTTTTGTTTTTTGTAGTTGTTTTTTTTTGAGGGTTGGTGTTTTGGTGTTTTTTTGGGTTACCCCCCCAAACCCCAGACCCCTCCCCATCCCCCCCCGCCCACACCCCCCAGCCCCCCACCATCCCACCCACCCCCGCCCCTGGAGCGCCCCCCCACCTTTTTTTTTTCTTTTTTTTTTGTTTTTTTGTTGTTTGTTTTTAGTTACACACCGCCCGGCACCGTTGTTTTGTTTTTTTGTTTGGTGTTGTGGTGTGGGTGTTGATAATTGTAGAGTGGTTTGGTTAGTGTTTTTTGTTGTGTTGGGTTGTGTTTTTGTTTTTTTTTTTGTTTGGTTTTTTTTTTTGTTTGTTGGGTTTTTGTTGGTTTTGTTTTGTTGTTGTTTTTTGTTTTTTTTTGTTTTGTTTTGTTTTTGTTTTTTTTTTTTTTGTTTTTTTTTTTTTTTTTTTTTTTTTTTTTTTTTTTTTTTTTTTTTTTTGTTTTTTTTTTTTTTTTTTTGTTGATTTTTTGGGGGGTTTTGTTGTTTGTTGTGTGTTTCTTGTTTATTTGTTTGTTTTTTTTTGTTTTTTTTTTGGTTTTTTTGGTTTGTTTTTTTTTTTTTTGTTTTTGTTTTGTGTTTGTTTTTTGTTTTTTTTTTGTTGTTGTTATGTTTTGTTTTTTGTTTTTGTGTGTTTTTTGTTGTTGTTGTTTTTTGGGTGTTG